>WBZZ01004514.1:20000-49849 GCA_019918135.1 Paulinella micropora
GTAACACTCTCACACAACCTGACAGTATGTATATAAACACTCATAAATAAGTCGTGTGTGTGGATTCAAGCTTTCATACGAATGCATTTTTCCTCGTGTGTGTTTTTATTTGCAGTGGTGGCACGAGCTCCTGATTATTGGGTCATAGTGGGATTTTCCTGGGCCGATAAAAATGGTATTTGCAAGATGAGAAAAGGACAGAACACACAGCAAAAAGTCCAAATCCGTTTAACACAGTGAAAGCAGCGATATGAGAGTGCGTGTGGTGTGTGTTGTGGCAGCGGATGGCAAATATGACGCGAACACAGAAACGGTGCCTTTCCCTTTCCCCTTTCCCGTTCCTTTTTTCTTCATGTTCGCCATCTCTTGCTTGTGTTGACTCTATTTTGCAGAAAACATAATGTATGCTCTGTGTGTATGTGTATGTATGAGTGTGTGTGTGTGTTGGTGGGGGTCAGGTGCTGCCCGGTATCGGCATCGACTTGTTCCGCATCGACAACGCCAAACAGCAAATCATCTGGCTCGCCTACAACCAGTCCAAATCAGACGGGTTAACATACATACATAAATACCTGGACACCGCACCAATTGCTCCTGCAACATCTCCGTCTTTTCTGATATTTGCTGGAAAGAAGAAGAAGAAGAATGTAGTTTGATCTCTCTCTCTCTCTCAACCGTAATGACGACAGCTTTGTATGGAATGCTCCTCAAGTATTAGACTTGATGCACTATGAAAATGAAATCAAATGCAAGGGACAGAGAAAGCGAGTGAGTGAGTGTGTGTGCGATTGTGTGTGAGTGGGACAGAAGTCGTTCACTTATACCTATGTATATCTATCTATCTATCTATCTATCTGTCCATCTATCCATCCATCTTTTTATTACATTTGCCAATCTGTCTGCCTATCCATCTGTCCATCCATCCATCAGTTCATTAATTTGTCTATCTACCTATCTATCTATCTATCCATTCATCCATCGACTCATCTACGCGTCAACATTACATATAAAGTTATGGGAAGGTAGGTAGATAGATAGATAGATAGATAGATAGATAGATGGATAGATAGAGATAGATAGATAGTCTGTCTGGTCTGTGCAGTGTGTTCCTACTAATTATCTATGTATATGTCCGTCTAGCTGCCAGTTTGCGGTTATGCCCACTAGTACCTCTCTCTCTCTTTCTCTCTCTCTCTCTCTCTCGTTCTTTCTGCCTATCTCCCTACCTACCTGTTTACCTGTCGGTCTATCTATTTATCTATGCATCCGTCTTGCGTGTCCATCTGGTCGACTACCTATCATCTATGTGCTGTGCATCTTAAGTTTGCACGTCTGTCATGTGTATACATGATGTTTCATGTTTTCTTGCCTTGTTGGTTCTTCACATTCTGTTCATGTACAACATGCTGCATACAATATATGCTCTCGTGAATTTCTCACATCCTTGTCATGTACAGACCTTACATTACACAAACTATTGCCTTTTTTTCCAAAACGTATTGCATTGTAGTTTTATGTGCTGATGTGTGGCTGCAGCACCTACTACTATTTCTCCAACCGGTCCATCACAGACGGTGGTCCGTGGATGGGCAACCCGCTGAACACGCCGCCCAACTTGGTGCCGGCCAACAGCAACACGGGCAACGCCGATTGCTCACCCAACTGCCAGCCCATCTTTGTGCTGCTCCAAGTCGCCCCCCCCCCCCCACCTCCCCCTCTATCTATATAAATATCTACATATCTTCCTGCCTGCATACCTATCTATCTGTCTACCTGCCTGCCTATTTCTTTCACAGTCAATAAACTAGCTCCATTCCACTACCACCAAGAACAAAAAGACCCTACAAGACCTTGACAAAACCCCTCAACAGCCCTGGGCAAGTTTACCCACAAGAAACATTTTTGGTTGCAAGTGGGGATTGTCGTTCAAATCATGATGTTGGGCTGCTACTGCCGAAGGGAGGGGGGGGGGGGGCAAGGCTTAAAACAGGCTGTCCGTACTGGCAGCACGTATACTTTGCAGTAACATGAGACAGGCAGGCAGAGAGACGAGACGAAGAGGGCATTGTCTGTTGCTCTGCTGTTTTCTGTGCTAGCGCATTTTGGTGCGGGGCTCGACCCAACCTGTCTTCAAAACCAGCTCCAACAACAAGCCATCCCCGCGTTTCCCGGCACCACAGCAAGGCATAGGTACACACCTACATTGACAATATACATACATACATACATGCATACATGCATACATACATAGGTCCCGTTAAGATCTACGATGAGCCCGTGCCGCTCTACTTCGCCATCACTGCTCCACAGGTGAACTCCTTCGATTGGGCGCCCAGCTCCAACTCGGGAAGCGGTACAGTCCATTTTAGACTACCACAAACTTGTGCGTTCGGGGTGCGAGAGAGCCACTCCAAAAGCTGGCCCAAAAAGCAGGCCTGGGGTGACTTTCTCGCACCTGGCACCCGAACTTTCTGATAAAGTAGAACAAACCTAACTCCTGCCTCCCCCTGCTTGTGCTCAACCTGCATGTTCAAACGCGTGTGTGGAGTATTTGCGTAGGTTACAGACAGAAGGGAGTGGTATATATGAAAAAAATATGTATATATATATACATGTATATATATATATATGTAGAGAGGGAGAGAAAGAGAGGGGCAGAAGCTGGAGGCGTGTGGGCTGGGAAGAGCAAGTGCGCGGCGTAAGTGTGCACCTGCGAGCTGGGCCCAGCCTATGCTTGCCCTTCATCTGCACCTCTCTCTCTCTCTCTCTCTCTCTCTCTCTCTCTCTCTCTCTCTCTCCCTTTATGGATGTATCTACTTATCTATCTAACGTGCCTATCTATTTAGTAAGTGCTGGTGGTGTGGTTGTGTGCAGCGCGGGCTTCGGCAATCGACCTGACCAGCGGCAACCAGCTGCCCACGCCATTCTGGCGAAGGCCGCTCTGTTCAGTCCCTACCGGCGGCAGTCAGCCCGTCGTCACAATGCCACCAGAGTTCAATGGATTCATCAACCCCGCTCTGGTAGCCCCAAATCTGTCGTCTCTCTCTCTCTCTCTCTCTCCTTATCTCTTTGCTGTGATTCTTTGCTTGGATCTGCCAATGCATGGTATGCTTCCTACCGCCTCCTTCCTCCTGTTTGCTGCTCTGTGTTGCTGTGCGCGCAGGTGGCGGATATCAACTCGTGCGCAGGCAACTGTGAGCTTCCCAGCGTGGTCGGCTTCGCCTACCACGACGTCAACGGCGACGGTGTCTTTAATCAAGGTACTACAACATTTTGTTCTCTCTCTCTTTCTCTCTCCCTCCCTCTCTCTCTCTCTCTCTCTCTCTCTCTCACACACACACACACCTCTCTCTCTCTCACTCTCTCTCTCTCTCTCTCTCTCTTTCTATACATATGTTGAAATATTGCCCCAAGCCCGGACCCCTTGGTCCTCCAGTCATCCTGGAAAAATCGAGTTAAAAGAATCCGGAAAATTATCCAAAGTTCACAAGAGTCCTGCCTCTAAGGTAGGGATAGCACCCTCGCACATGCGCGAACAGGCCTCTTGGAAGGCCGCACCCCTGATTTTGAGAGTTTCAAGAACATTTTAAAACAAAAATAGACAGGTGCCTTGAAACCTTCGTCAGTGCCCTATATTTTGACCCCCCCCCCCCCCTGGCGGGGCGATAATTTGATGTACATATATGCACACATACATATATATACATATACATATATATATCTTGCTTTCTTTCTTGCTCGGTTTGTCCTTTTCCCCTAGAGATATGCTGTGGCATGCAGGTGACGTAGTCGCGCCGGCCTCGAGTTTCAGCTTCGTGCTCCTCCAACGATGTACGTCATCTAATCTAATCTAATCTAATCTAACCTTATCTAGCCGCGCTGGTGCTGCTGCTGGCTGGCTGCCCTTGCTTGTGTCTTGACCTGGCTCGGCTTGCACCATAGACATTTATCATTTCTTACCCAGAGTCACACCGATCACATTGCAGCCGGCTCATGTGTCAGACCACAGCCCAGCAGGATGACGATCTTCGCTCTGTCCAGCCAGCCACTCACCATACAGCCTTCTGCCGTGTTCTCTGTATAGCTCCTACGCTCTGCGCTATCTATCTATCTATCTATCTATACTGCACTGCACTGCAAGCCGCCCCTCTTGCCCATTCCACACTACCCCGAATGCCGCATTTCTAGTTGGGTTGGAACAAGCCTGTGATTTTTTGGTTGGATAGATGGATGGATAGATAGGTAGGTAGATAGATAGATAGATAAATAGATAGATAGCACAGCGCACAAGCACAGCGCGTATTGTGTTTTGCGCGTCAGGCAACCCCCCACCGGGGTCACAGCCGCTGGGCCCGATCAGCAACAACAACAACGGCTACTTCGCCTTCGAACGACTGCGTACGCGCACCGCTGCTTTGCCTAGGCTTACTTATGTTATGTATGTATTGTATGTGTGTATGTGTATGTATGTATGTATGTATGCTTGTTGCTTGTCTTGTTGGCATCACCTCAACGCTGCATGCCGAGAGATAGGTTGCGCAGCCCTTTTGTAGTCAGCTAGTGCCGTGCCCTTTCGTGCGCATATCTACATGTCGAAATTTCTTGTCCTGCCCTTCCCCCCCCCCCCCCCCCCCCCCCCCCCCCCCCCCCCCGCCGCGCCCTGCTGCAAACAAAACTAAATCAAAAACGTGGGATAGATCTCGAACATTATGGTAACATTTTCTTTTCTTGTTTTCTGTCTTATGTGGGGGTGTGGTGCAGCCAATATCGAAGGTGTGGCGACCGTGGCAGGCATCACCAGTCCCGCCAGGTATGCATGTATATGCATCTATGTGTGCTTGTCTGTATGTCTGTTTGCATGCATCATGAATCTATGCATGTATCTTTGTACGTGTGACTGCATGTGTTTTGCTTCGTACTGCCGCTCTTGACCTTGCAGCTATTGTTGTCGCGGTGGCTGTATGTGCATCTTCTTCTTCTTCTTCTTCTTCTTCTTCTTCTTCTTCTTCTTCTTCTTCTTCGTCTTCGTCCTCCTCCTTCTCCTTCTTCTTCTTCTTCTTCCTCTTCTCACGGTGATGCTCCATGTGCATCTTCTCGCGGTGGCTGTATGTGCATCTTCTTCGTCTTCGTCCTCCTCCTCCTCCTTCTCCTTCTTCTTCTTCTTCTTCTTCTTCTTCTTCTTCTTCTTCCTCTTCTCACGGTGATGCTGCATTTGTGGTTATTGTTGCTGGTCACTCTTGTTTCTCCTCCTCCTCCTCCTTTTCTTCTTCTTCTTCTTCTTCTTCTTCTTCTTCTTCTTGTGCAGCGACGTGTGCGTCTACTTCGCCGGAACCACCTTGACCGGCTGGACACAGACCGGCCCGAGAGTCAACGGTCGCTCTCTTCTCTTACTTGACATTGCCCTCCCTTCCTCATCTCAACCCCCTCTTCAGCCCCCCCCCCCCCCCGGGCCCTCTCTCTGTGCTTTTCACTATCCCCTCTCCTTCCTCCGGCTTGTCTGTCATAGCACAACGCATACATACCACACCTAGGTGGGTGTAGATACTTGATATGTACGCATCTAGGTATGTATGGTTGTGTGTGTATGTGCAGGAGTTATCATAGGTAACAGCGCCAGCAACCCGGTACACACACACACACACACACACACACACACACACATGCACATACACACATGCAGGTGCGCCAGCCCATGTCCTGTGCCGATGTCTTCAACCCGTTCGCAGCCGGCCCTAACGGCGGTCCTGTCCCTCCCAACAACGGCAACCTCGTGGTCACTGCTCTGCCCCCCCCCCCCCCCTGTCTCTCTCTCTCTCTCTCTCTCTCTCTCTTACACACACATGATGACAAAGTTTACAAATGCACCTTGTTTTTGCAAAATTTCTACGGAAATTACGATCGAAATTGTTTGCTGATTCTGAGCGTTGTGCGTTTGTGACACCATGCCAAATAACAATCTACCTTGCTATCCATCAGCCCCTTTTTTGCGCTTGATAAACCGACCGTTGGTATCAGTATAGCCGCGTGTGGCTTGCAGACCAATGCCGCCCCCCAATACGACATCAGTGTGTACACCCGGCCCAACGACGGCTTCAACGTGTACACGGGCGATGTCACCACGCGCCAGTATGTCGCAAACATAAACTTGTAAGTTCCCCGCTCTTGGTGTCTGCAATTTTGGTTACTCTGTCTGCTTGCTATGTTGCTCAGAGCGTTCGGGTTTCAGCCACCAAGTCCCTCTCCGTCGCCTTCGCCTTCGCCGAGTCCCTCTCCGTCGCCTTCGCCTTCGCCGAGTCCCTCTCCGTCGCCTTCGCCTTCGCCAAGTCCCTCTTCGTCGCCTTCGCCTACGCCAAGTCCCTCTTCGTCGTCTTCGCCTACCCGGTCCGCCTCACCGTCGTCATCGCGAAGTCCCTCCCCATCTCCCTCCCCATCTCCTAGTCCCTCACCATCTCCCTCCCCATCTCCTAGTCCCTCACCATCTCCCTCCCCATCTCCTTCCAGGTCGGCATCGCCCTCGAGCTCGCCATCTCCCAGCCCGTCGAGATCGCAGACGCCGAGCCCGTCTGCCTCGCCATCCCCGTCCCCATCGAACAGTCGGTCTCCTTCGCCTGGCTCTAGCAAATCAAACAGCCCGTCGCCTTCCCCCTCCCCCTCACCCTCTAGGTCACCATCGCCGTCCCCGTCCCCCAGCCCATCTCCCTCGTTTGGCGTTAGTCCAAGTTCCAGCCCGTCCCCCTCTCCCTCCCCCAGCCCCTCGCCCTCTCCTTCGCCCTCTCCTTCGCGCTCTCCTTCGCCAGAGATCGTGAAATACTACTCCCAAAACAGCAACGAGAACACTAAGGACTACTCGGACAAGTACAGCAACAACAACGGCAACACAGGCTACGGCAACACGGGCTACAGCAACACAGGCACAGGCTATGCATCCAGCAACCAGTACGGCAGCTCGAACCTGCGCTACTTCGGCTCCACATCAGCCATCATTCCTGAGGATGCAGGCAACTTCCGCGTCGGCAGGGTCTGCTGCTTGACCTTACCGCATGTTATCTTTTCTTGTCTTGTGTATCTTATCGCTCGCGCCTGCCTGTGCTGGACTGCAAGCCTGCGTTTTCTATTCGCCGTCTCTGTTGCTGCTGACTCTTACAAGACTTTCTGTACGCCGTCTTCTGCTGCTTGCGACTCATGCCCATGTTCGCGGCATCACAGTCTGCCAATCTCTTGTCGCCCCCAGTCTGCCGACCTCTTGTCTGCGCACCTCATATAGACTTGTTCCCGTGCTGGCGATGCAACATATGCATATACATATACATAGAATACATATACACACATGAACATATGTATAAAAATGTAGGGCTGCTTCCCTGACATGATGGCCAAGTGCTGGAACGAGCTGAAGATGCAGTGCTGCCATGCAATTCTGCCCACCAGTCCACCCAGAGAACAAGACATCTGCTACGTGCCTGACAACGTAAACACGCTTCTTTGCTTCCGTTCGCATATTCTGCGTTTATATTTGATATACTCTGCTCGCCTGCCTTCTGGGGGAAAACACACACACACACACACACACGTGCACACACACACATTTACTTGTTACGTGGTTTTGGTTGTGCCATTTTCATCACAACTTCCATCGTGCTAGCTTTTTGTGCACGGTCCGCTTGCATGGCCACTTGCTTCTTCAGACATACCTGCTTGCTTTTTTGTCGTGCACAGAACGATTGCGTCAGCCATGACTTCTATCCAAACATGGGCATCCTGTGCAAGAAAGGCCAGTATGCTTGCGCCAACGGCCGCTGCTGCGGAGGCGTCACCACGAGCAGCTACAACGGCAACAGCCTCAATACCAACTCTGGCGACTACAACACCAACCTCAACACTGGCTACAACAACTACAACAATAATAATTATTATAATAGTAACGCAAACAGTAATAATTATAACAACAACAACAACAATAACAATAACTATTTCAACGCCGCAATTGTTCCCAGTTTCGTGTTGGGTCCGAACTGCCCAGTCAGTTGCTATGGCAGCACCTGCCCCACTGGTCTCGCCCTTGCCCTCTCTGCCCCATTCATCTGTCCATCTGTCTACCTGTTTGTCCACGATGAGATCCAGTTTGGTTGCTGGTACGTGGGCTTCATATAGTGTAAGAGATGGTGGTGGTGGTGATGATGATGCCTGTGTGTGTGTGTGGGGGGGGGGGGGGCAAGGGCAGCTACAAGTAGGTAAAAACGGAGCGCCGGTCCGTGGTTTTTTCATACATAATGCTGTACTTGACGAGGATGCAGCTGTATGCATGTGGTATTCTGGACATGTTATTTGGTTGTGTGTGTTGTCAGGCATGTCTTGCTGCCCACACACGCACGACCTGGGCAGCAGTGTGAACGGCTGTTACCTGGAGAGCAACTACTGGTGCAGGAAAGTAGAAGGCCTGGACAATGTCTGCGCGGTAGACTCTCCCCGCCACCCTCTGCTTAGTCTTCTTGTTGTTCTTGTTAATGCTGCTGCTGCTTGTTTTTAGTTTAAAGTAATTTTTGGTTGCTGATTATTGCCTTTTTGTGTGTGTGTGTGTTGTTGTTGTTGTTTGCTAATTATTGCCTTTTGTGTGTGTGCGTGTTTTTTTTTTTTTTTTTTTTTTTTTTTTTTTTTTTTTTCACGTCTTACACTCTGTATGGTTTTGTAGCTGTGTCCGCATTCGACGCCCACAGCGTGTGTGGTTGGGAACAAGGTCGGATGTTATCCAAAGGGCCAGCAATGTACATAAGCAACCAGCCAGTCTACTTCATGTTGTTGGTGGCTTCGAAGCTTTCGAACTGGCAATCGTTTGACTCCTTGCATTCAAATCTGTTTTCCAGTTGCGATGCAAGCGCAGCTTGCTTGACTGACGTCGACGTCTTTGTTCCACACACACGACACGACCGCCATTTCACTGCCCCGATGATGGTATCCTGTACCGTGAACAAAGAACCCCTCTGCACCTTTGACCAAGATTGTGTTCCTAGCGTCTCCTCCTTTCCTCTCCTCCGGGGCCTTTCCCCCTCCACTCCCCCCCCCTCAAAAAACACACACACGCACACTCCGCTTATCCACCGAACCAACCAATCACAGCCAGCATCACCGCCATCATAGTAATAAATATACTGGGCCGCGACATATACACCACACAGCACATTTTCGCATAGTAATAAATATACTGAGCCATCATCGCATATTTTGTGATAAACACACCACTGACACATATAAAGCAAACACACCATACACACTCACACTTTCACACACAGATCCCTTTCTTGAGAGGACAGTAGCCTACCATCCAAAGTGTAGCTACAATGATGTTCATCCTCACTAGTGAATAATACTACTGAGCCAGTACTAACAATTAAGTTTAACCCTTAACTGGATTTCAGTCCACTCCAGTGGACTGAATCCACTCGAGTGGATGGGATCGTACAAAGGTTTACGGGAACGTGTACCGGGTAGTAATGGCTCTATCAAGACATTTACTCCGATTTAAAAGGGTTCTGTGGCAGTGACCCTGCCGGGCCCTTTTTTAAATATGCTCACAGGTGTCCAAGCCTGAACATCTAGATAGTATCTATTATATTAATAATAATCATCTAATAATAATACTACCGCTAAGTTATTAATAGATTGAGTGGATATAGACTCCTGCATACAATTACAACTATTAAAGTCTTTCTTATCAACTCAGTTTAACCGACAAAAGCTACTGTAGACAGTCTGACTGTCCTGCGGCCACTCCGGTTGATAGTTGTTTGAGAACCTGCAGAACTTGCGTTCGCAGCGCCCTCTTATCAGACTGAGCACTTTAACTACCTGCCAAAACCACTACCGTTAACTTATTTCACTGTTTTTGACCGACCCGTTAGATTCTCCTCTGCACGACGTTTCGACTTCACTAACTTGCTTTCGATTTCGTCCAGGAATGACTTCAAACGATTTAATCAAAGTTTTTACAGCAAATGTCATTTTTCATACGTTTTCCCCCTCTCGGCTGCCTTTTTCCCCGATTTCCTGAAAATCACTATTAATATTTACAGTGAAATTTAGCAAACACAGTCACTGGCAAGAGATCATAAAATGATATTACTGTGTACATTCAAGTGTCAAACTCAGCCATAGAATTTGTGTTAAGGGGCAGATTTCAGATTAGCGGCCAGATTTCAGAGTGGTCAGAATTCCAATTAGTTCAATTTACCTGCTATATCCGTCCGCAAAATCTGCATAATTTTTGCGAAATATTACCGTTAAATTAAACTAATTTAAATTCTGACCACTAATATAAAATCTGACAGCTAATCTGAAATCTGACATTTAACTCAAATTCGCTGGCTGAGTTTGATACTTGAATGTACCCAGTAATATTTGCAGTGCACTGCGTGCACAGCCCGATGATTTGGCTCCGAATGACTTTCCCAAATGAAAGTTCAGGACTGTTTACTTGAAGAAATAACTTGTACTTGAAGCCCTCCTTCAAGTGCTACAACTTATTCAACTTCAAGTGTCACGTGCTGTGCCCTGCACCACCTTTCGGGGTCTCTTGACAGTCCTTAGTGCGTTCGAACACCCGCGCTGCAAGAAGCTGCGGGCGGAGATGGCAAACCTAGCTACCCGCGCCTCCGCAGGCGACGAAGCGCTCGAGAAAGCACTGCCTGTGCGCAGGCAAGAACTAGCGCCCGAAACCCGCGACTCCCTGCGCGCTGGACTGGCTGGCTTCGGCGACTCGGCGATCAAGGATATCTGTATTACCCAACTCCAGGAAGTTCTGTCACTGCAAAACAAGCTTATAGCAGAGCAAGCTGCGAGAATTAAAGAACAGGCCGAGGGACTGGTGACGGCTCGCTTGGCCTTGAACCAACAAATGAGCATTACGAGCCTGGAGCTAGAAAAGGCCTCCAAACGACGCAAGCTCTTGTTGCACGCAGTGCCTGAGGATGGTGACAACGAAGAAGAAGAAGAACCGACACAGTATCCCGCGGGGTCGACTTGCAAAGGAGACCCGCACTGGTCTCGCTTACTCGAGTCACAGGCCCGAGTCTTCTGTGAACGCCTGGCTCGCGCACTGACTGCTCACGCAAAGCAAGTGCGCGAGGACCTTCTGGACGACGACTTTTCGGAGGACTGACGACACACGCGTGCGCCCTAGCTGCTCAGGGAGGGGGGAGAGGACGCGAGACACTGTGAAGGCAGGCTCTGCTTGGTGGAAAAGAAGATAAAAAGAAAGGTGCGTCAGAAGCATCGTCACACAGTCTCAATAAAAAGTAAGGGAATCTGGTGTACGGGCCGGGGGGGCCTGCACAGCCATCGGTCGGCGCCCGCAGGCGCTGTCTTGTAGCGCCGGACGAGAGCGGGCGGGGAGTCTGCGGTCGGCCGGCAGGGGGGGGGGGGGGGGGGGGAGCGCGCTGCCTCCTCCCCGAGCAGGCCCCCCCCCCCCCCCTGTCCTGCCCTGGCTCCCTCTCCTGTTATTCTCCGCCCCTCCCCGGGCCTCCCCGCCCCGGCGCGGCCCCGGCGCGGGCGCCACGCCCGAGCCGCAGCCCAATATCCTCCAACACTGGGCAAAACCACGCCCGCAGAAGAAGAGATGCACTTCGGCCTCGCCCGCCAGCCGTGGCGCCCGTGGCCCCTCCTCCTGCTGTGCGGGTGGCTGCGGGCCGCCGGCGCCAGGTGCCCGTACCCCCTGCAGTGCCCGACCCAAGAGGAGGCGTGCCCCTCGGTCGTGTGCCCCGGCGGCGTCACGATCCTCGAGCTGACGACGGCGGCCCCGCAGGACACGTTCGTGTGGCCCCTGTGGCCGCCCGCCGCCCCGACGGCGCGCCGCCGCCGCCAGGCCCAGGCCGGGGCCGTCCCGACGTCGTTCACGGTCGACTGGCGCCGCCGCCAGGCCCAGGCCGGGGCCGTCCCGACGTCGTTCACGGTCGACTGGGGGGACGGCTCCAGCCCCACGCCGTGCCTGGACGCCGGCGCCGCGCCGTGCGCGCACACGTACGCCGCTGCCGGCACGTACACGGTAACGGCGGACCCCGGCGGACGGTATCCAGTGCGCGGCTGGGCGCTGACGCCGGCCTGGCACGCCACGGCGCCCGCCGGCCTGCGGCTGCGCGCCGTGAGGCGGTGGGGGGAGCTGCGCTTCCACGAGACGAGCGGCTACCACCTGTACGCGGCGCCGGGCCTGACGTACGTGCCCTCGCTCAATTCGCTGGCGGACACGGGGCTCGTGCAGAGCTGGGACTACAGCTTCGCTCGCCTGACCACTCCGTTGCCGGATCTGAGCTACGGGCTCAACGTGTCGGGCGCCGAGTCGGTGGTAGGCCTGTTCGAGAACTCCACTGGCCTGCTGGGTCTGCGTGGCACGCAAGACTGGGACACGCGCCGGCTGCGCAACGCCAGCCGCGCGTTCGCGGGCCTGCCGGCGCTGACGGAGCTCGACCTGTCGCGCTGGGACACCGCCCTGCTCGAGGACGTGAGCGAACTGTTCGCGGGCGGCGCGGCGCTCACGTGGACGGGGGTCGGCGGCTGGACGTCGCTGCCGAGCCTGTCGCGCTTCGACGAACTGTTCGCGGGTCTAGGCAGCGACTTCCGGGAAGCGCTCACCGGCTGGTCGACGCCCGCGCTCGCGCCGGGCTCGGCCGACTGCTCGCGGCTGGCGCGGTACACGGCACTCGGCCAAGCACACTGGCCCGCCGCGTGCTCGCGCTCACACTTCCTGGCGCTCGTGCGCACGCAAGCTACCAACGCCATAACCACACTGACGCTGTCGCCCACGGCCGGCCCGGGCCAGAGCGGCACGTACGGCGTGGACTGGGGGGACGGTTCCGCGCCCGGCGCTTGTAACCACACTAACGGTGCGACGTGCAACCACACGTACGCGGGCGCCGGCGACTACTGGCTGCGCCTGAGCGGCCGCGTGGACGGGCTGTGGTACGTGACCGGCGCGGACATCGTGGACGTGGTGGCGTGGGGCGACGTACAGCTGTACCACCCCGTCGGCAGCACGACGTCGCTCTTCGCGCTCCCCGGCACCGACGCATGGGGCGCGCTGCGCTACCTGGCGCCGACGGCTGGCTCGCGCGCGCTGCGGGGCGTCGCGCCCGAGTACCTGCTGTACCAAATGAGTGAGTTCGTGGGCGACGCGCGCGACTGGGACTGGTCATGGCTCACGCCCGCCACGCACCCCAACGGCTTTAGGTGGCTGTTTGCTGTTTGCGACAAGTTCAACCAGGACCTCGGCGGCTGGAACACGAGCGGCGTCGCTAGCCTCGAAGGCACCTTCTGGGGCGCGTCTGCCTTCAATGGCAGCATCGAGAGCTGGGACACAAGCCAAGTCACCAGCCTGGATCGGACGTTCTTGCTTGCCAGCGCTTTCAATCGATCTGCCTGGAACGTGGGCAGAGTCACGACCCTGCGGGAGGCTTTCAGGCTTGCGTCTGCCTTCAACCAGCCGCTGGGCGCGTGGAACACCTCTTCCGTCACGAGCCTATCTCGGGTTTTCGCGGACGCCCGAGCTTTCAACCAAAACCTCAACGGCTGGAACACTAGCAAGGTGTCGGACATGGAACGGGCCTTTGCCTGCCAGGACTACACGTGCGCCTTCAATCAGCCCCTGGGCGCCTGGAACGTGTCTGCCGCCGCGGCAGCACTAGGGTTGTACAACATGTTTGGCTGCAACTGCGTCTTCGATCAGAATCTCACTAGCTGGAACCTAGCTGCGTCGCCGATAGGTGCAAGCACATGCACCGGGATATTCCAGTATAATGGCATCTATTTGGCTGGCAGCGGCATCCAGCGGAGCAACCTGCCAGCTCTCTGCAACAGGTCCTACGTCCGCGGGTGTGGTGCGTACTAATGGCCAGTGGCGGACGGGCTGCGTGCGGGCTGCGTACGCCCTAGAGGAGCTACTCGTGGATGGAGCAGCGAGACACTGAAAGCAGACTCGGGTTGGTGGAAAAGCCCAAACAGACAAAGAGTGTGTCCCAAGTATCGTAACGCAGTCTCAATTAAAATGTAGGGAAATCTGATGCGCAGGCAGGGGGAGAGGCCCGGCACAGCCATCGGCCGGCGCCCGCGGGGGGAGGGGGGGCGCTACAAGACAGAGCCTGACGAGAGCGGGCGGGGAGTCTGCGGTCGGCCGGCGGGGGGGGGGGGCGCTGCCTCCTCCCCGTGGCTCAGGGAGAGAAGCCCCCCCCCCCCCCCCCCCGCCCCCCGGGAGCACGGCCCGCGCCGGCGACTACGTGGCCTCACGAGTCGTCGTCGGGACCCCCAGGGGTTTTCTCTGGCACTCATGCAGGCCGGCGCTGGCGGCGGCCGCACGGCCAGCCGGCACTTAGCGGTCAGGGCACGGCGCCTGCAGGCCAGCCTAGAGCCGGACGCCTGGACTGCCTTGCTCCACAGCGCCCGTGAAGCCCTTGACTGCGCCGACCCGGCCGCCTGCGAGCACCACTTCTGCTGGCGGGTGCCCGAAGCGACCAAGATCCTGCTGCTAGTGTCCCTGCAGCGGGAGGCCGGGTCCGCCGCCCTGGCCCGCTTCCTGCGCCACTGCGCGTAGCCCCGAGGTGGGAAAGGGCCAGGCGGCAGGGACGGGGTAAAGGGGAGGAAGTAAAGAGACAGGAAGAAGAAGGAGCCGTGGAAAAAGGGGGGGGGGTTTTAGCCCCTCCTCACGCGCGCGCGTACCGCGCTTGGTTCTTCAGCACTACTCGACCGTGAGTCTTAGCTGCTTTTTTTTGCTAGCTACCGTGCCAGGTGGCGCTGGCGGGGTCGGCGGGTTGTTAATAAAACACTGCGCTACCACGCCTCTCTCGTACAGGTTTCTTGGCCGGCCGGTCGGTAACCCGGCGCCGGGCAGAATATTAATAGCACACCACGTTGCAGGTAGCGCCTCTCGTACACGTGTTTTTATTCAGACTACACTAGCCTCGGCGTTACCGACGACGGGGGCTGTCGTGCTAGGCAAGTCCTGCTCGGTGAGGACCGGGCCCAAGCAGCGCAGCAGGTCCTGGAACGAACGTACTGTCTCGTAGTTGCGGTGGATCAGCTCCAGCACCCCGCTGACGACCGCGACCTCTTGCACCGTCTGCCGCCGCTGGCCGAGGCGGTTCACCCGCGCCAGCTGTTGGCTGCGGGTGGCCTGGTTGCTGAGGTACACGCTGCTGACGGTGGCCCCGCAGCGTGTCAGGGTAAAGCACTCGGCGAAGCGCAGGTAACATACCACCACGTCATAGTCCGGGCACGCGCCCTTCGCCACCAGGCTGTCGGTGAACGTGAGGGGCGCCTGGGCCGACAGCGTGCACACCAGCAGGCCGGCCGCCGTCAGCAGCGGCACGAGCTCGGCCTGGTGCGCCCGGTCGCGCGCCAGCAGGTACACCGGACACCTGGGCTCCGCTCGCACCAGGGCCAGCGTCTCGCGGACGAGCACCGGGGTCACGGCCGCGTAGGCCCGCCGCAGCAGCTCCGGCAGCGGCACCCCGCGCTCGGCCGGCTGTTCCTCCGGCGGCGTCGCCAGCACGACCCGCTCCACCACGTGGACGCCGGTCTCGAAGCGGTTGTTCACGCAGCACGCAAAGGCCAGCAGCAGGTTGCGCGGGCCGACCGGGAACGGACACACGAGCTGCAGCCACTTGAGCAGGCAAAACAGCGACTTGTTCAGGACCGCTCTCGTGCGCCACTTGCAGCAGATGAACACGCTCTCGTGCGCCACTTGCAGCAGGGCGGGCCAGTGTTCCCGCAGCCGGTCCTCGGGCACCAGGGCTACGTAGCCGGGCAGGGGTGCCTCATGGCAGCGCACCGCGGCCGGCAGCCCGCGCCTCGTCTTGTCGTACAGCTGCACCCGGCTCGTAAACCGCTTGATCTCCCGGTACACCCCGTCCAGCGCGCTGACGGGCAGGGACCACAGCACGTAGCGCGGCGGCTCCGCGGCCCGCGCCAGCAGGCTCTGCACCAAGTACAGCGCGATGCGCGACTTGCCGCTGCCGGCGTCCATCTTGAGCAAGTTGCGCTCGGGCCGCTCGAGCAGGGCGGCCAGCGCCTCGGCCTGGTGCTTGAAGGCGGGCTGCGGCTGCTCCTCGCCGAAGCCGGCCCACTCGGCCGCGCGGGCCGTGGCCGGCCGGGCCCGGCGGGCCAGGCAGTCCGCCAGGCGCTGGCGCACCCAGCGCAGCAGCAGCGCATCGACGACCTCCAGCTTCTGCACGCACGCACTCAGCAGCCAGAGCCGGCCGCGCAGCAGGCCGCCCGTCTCCAGCAGCAGGCGCGCGGCCGCCGCCGAGTGCGGCGTCAGCAGGTTCCCGTCGGCGCAGCTGCCGTCCCGCAGGACCCGGGGCAGCCTGAGCTCGGTGCCCTGGAGCCACTGCAGCACGGGCGGGCTGCTCTCGGCCCAGAGCTCCTCCAGCCGGGCCGCCGTGCCGGGCCCGAGCGGCAGGCGCAGCCGGGCCTCGCGCACGGCGGACCACGCCCGCTCGCCCTCCAACAGGAACTCGAGCTCGCCCAGCCACGCCGCCGGCCCGCCCGTGACCGAGACCCGGCGCACGTCCGCCAGCCCGTGCGCGGCCGAGGGGGAGCGCAGGGCCCGGGCCTGGCCCGGGGCCACGGCGACGCCGGCCTGCAGCTTGGCCCAGAACCCAGCGCGGGCGGCCCGCTCCTCGGCCTCGGTCGGGGGCGGCGGGCTGCGCGCGCCGCGGCCCGCCGGCACGGGGACGACGAGGGGCAGCCCGTACGGGTCGCGGGGGTTGAGGAACACGGCCAGGCGGTGGCCCGGCACGTCCTCGAACTCGTGCTGGCCCACGAGGGCGCTGAGCCACGCGTCCGGAGCAGCGCCACCGACGGCTTCAACTCCGGCACCTCGGTGCACAGCAGCGCGTACGCGAGCAGCTCCTGCACCACCTCCAGCGGGGCGCTGGCGTCCTCGCAGAGCGTGATGGCCAGGCGCTTGCACAGGGACGTGGGCCCACGGACAAACGCCTGCAGGTGGGGCACGAGGGAGCCGGGGGAGCGGCCGAGCGCGAGCACGGTGCCGCGGAGCAACGCGGCGTCGGTCGGGTGCGCCGAGCCGTACCTGATCAGCTTCTGCAGCAGGGACTTGAGGTAGGCGGGGGACAGGTCCTGGAGCGGCACGCCCTCGGGCGAGGCGCGGAAGCGTCGGCGGTACAGGCGCCAGCCGCGGCGGAAAGCGCGGCCGTCGGCGTCGGTGGCGGGCGCTGGGCGGGCCAGGGCACTGCGGTAGTCGTGCTCGGCGCCCAGGACCGCCAGTTCGGGCTCGGCCGCGGCCGTGGGCGCGAAGTCGAGGGCCACGGCGGCCCCGAAACCCCGCAGCTCGTAGTACTCCTGGCCCACGCCCAGGGGCACGAGGCCTTGGGCCCGCACCTGCGCGGGCGTGAGCGTCGGCCGCGGCGGCAGCTGCTGCCAGCGCGAGGGGAAGAGGGCAAGGGTCTTGTGGCGGGCGTGTTCGCTGCTGCCGGGCTTGGCGCTGAAGCGGCCGTTGAATTCGGCCGGCGTCAGGCGCTGGCCCAGCAGGCGCGCCCCGGGCTGGTCGACGCGCGTGTGCAGGTCGTTGGTGGCGGCGCCGAGGTCCAGGAGCTCGACGTGGTGGCCCTGCCCCACGAAGGCCGTGTGGGCTTCCTGCGCTGATTGCCACCAGCCGACGACTTGGTCCACGGACGGCAGAGCGCGGCGGAGCGCCGGCACGCCGTGGCTGAGCACACGGGCGGCCAGGGCGCGGAGTTCGTCGGGCCCCAGGCCGCGCAGGGCGCGGCTGTCGGGGCCCTGCGGGGCGGGCGGCGCGGGCGGGCCGAAGTGGACGCGCAGCTTGGCGCCCTTGACGCAGTCGTGGCGGCCGAGGAGGTCGGCGGACCAGCCACCGCCGCCACGGCCGGGTTCGGGCCAGATGCCCGTCACGTCACAGTACAGCGGGCGCAGGGCGGGGTCGGGGCGGGCCTTCTTGGGGGCAGGCAGCATCGTGAGCGACAGGCAGGGGATTCTGGCCGGCAGCAGGACGGCGCCGGTCGTCGTCCCGGGCGCCCCCCCCCGGCGCCTGCCCCGCGTGGGAGGGGGGGGGGGGGGGCGGCGCCCTCCCCTCCCCCGCGCGCCGCTAGGCAGCGATGAGCGCGCGTGCCCCCTCGTGCCGAGGCGCGTGCCGGGGCGCGCGCGGATGCACGAGGGGCGGGGGTGGACGCGGACGGCCTCCCCCCCCGGCCGCCGCTCGGGGGCACTACTTCGACCCCCCGGCCCCCCCGGGGGTTGGCAACCTCACCCCCCCTCCCCGCCCGCGCCCGGCGTTTACCGGCAGGTTCCCGGGGACCGGGCGTGGACGGGACGACCCCCCCCTGGCCGCCGCTCGCGGGCACTACTTGGACCCCCGCCTCCCCCCCGGCGCCCGGGGGGTTGGCCCCACCCCCCTCCCCGCCCGCGCCCGGTGTTTACCAGCAGGTTCCCGGGGACCGAGCGTGGACGAGGACGACCCCCCCTGGCCGCCGCGCGCGGGCACTACTTCGACCCCCGGGGTGCTCCACCCGGCGCCGGGGGTTGGCTACCCCACCCCCCTCCCCGCCCGCGCCCGGCGTTTACCGGCAGGTTCCCGGGGACCGAGCGTGGACGAGGACGACCCCCCCCCTGGCCGCCGCGCGCGGGCACTACTTGGACCCCCGGCCCCCCCCCCGAGTGCGAGCGGTCGGCGGCAACCCCTCCCCGGGGGTCAGGGGGGTTCCCCCCTTCCCTCAAGGGAATGCAAGTGACCCCCGGGGGGGGGGGGGGGGGTGGAAACCTCCCCTTCCCCCGAGCGTCAACATGAATCTAACCCCCTCTCGAGTGAAGACGACCCCCCCCCCCCCTCTTGCCCCTCTCGAGAGTGAAGACGGCCCCCCCTTCTTGTCTGTCTCAATAGTGAAGACGACCCCCCCTTTGCTCCCAATCTCGAGAGTGAAGACGACCCCCCCTGCTCCCAGTCTCGAGAGTGAAGACGACCCCCCCCCCCCTCTTGCTCCCAATCTCGAGAGTGAAGACGACCCCCCCCTGCCTGGAGGTGAGGCTGCTGCCTACCCCTTGGCCTCGTCCGGTCCACCGCGAGGCTCCTGCCACCGTCACAATTCTACGTCACGGCTCGTCACAATTCTACGTCACGGCTAACACATGACCGCTAGGTAACTAGCCCCCCCTGACACAAACTGTGCACCGGCGTGCCGAGGCCTATGTCAGTCCGGAGAGAGACGGACAGGTCGTAGTCTAGCCTTCCGGCAGGCCGCTCGGGAAGTTTTTTAATATTATTGCTCCAAAAACAGGCTGACCACTTTTTTTGTCTTCCTCTCTCTCTCTCGGTCCTGGGTAGGAGCCCTTAGCAAGGCTTCACGGCTGCTTGTATGACCGCACGGCAGCAGGGACACTGCTTCAGTCCCTGGGCACAGTCCTGGCACACGCGCAGGTGGCCGCACGGCACAAAGACGACGAGCGGCCCCGTGTCCCGGCCCGGTTCCTCAAGGCACACCACACACGACGGCCGCTGGAGCTTGCGTTCTAGGTCGGAGACCTGAGCCAGCCGCTGAGCCAGGCCCTGCCGCAGGGCGCCGACCGCGTCCACGTCATCCGCGTCCGGCCAGCGCTCGGGCCGGAGGCCGGCCAGCAGCCGTGCGGTCGCCCCGGCGCTCTCGACCGGCGCCACCTCCGGCCCGGGGGCTAGCTCGTGCTTTCGTGCCGGCGCCGGCTGCGCCTGGGCCTTCGCCACCTGGGAGGCCAGCTCGTCCTTCTCCCGCCGCAGTGTGTCGACGACCTTCCGCAGGTCGTCCATGGACGCCCGCACCCTAGCCAGAGCCGCCTCGCCCGAGCGCAGCTCCTGCTTCTGTGCTTGTACGTCCCGGCGCACGGCCTGTGCCGACTCGACCGTCTGCTGAATCTTGTCGAGCGCCCGTTGCCCCGACCGCAGCTGCTCAGTCTGCGTGCGCAGGTCCCGGCGCACGGCGGCCACCTCGTTCAGGGTCTCGCGCACGGCGGCTTGCTTGCTAGCGAGCTGCCGAGTCACCCGGCCCAGCTCCGTCTGCTTAGTAGCTAGTTCTTCTTTGGTCCGCGCCAACTCTTGCCGGGTGCGCCTGACGCTGTTGCTAGCGCTTTGTTCATCGGCCCGCAGCTGTTCCACGGCCTCCCGTGCGTCCACGCACAGCCGCTGCAGGAGGTTGGTAGGCTCGGAAGGTGCCTCGGCTGCCTGCCGGTGCCAGGCCCGCTCGCCCTCCTGGCCTAGGTAGTCCAGCGTAGCCGCCGGCGAGTGGAGGCCCCGGCCCCGCAGGTAGTTGAGCAGGACCTCGTCTGTCTCCTGCACCAACCCCGCCCACTTGGCGCTGGGCCGAGCTCCGTGGGCCAGGAGCACTTGTGCGAGGCAGCGCAGCAGGGGCAAGAGCTTGAGGCGGAGGCGGAAGGACGTTCCCTGGGGTTCCCAAGCCAGTACGCACACGGTGTACAGCATTTCCGCCAGGACGGGGCCCGGCTGCGGGCCGGGCGCCGAACGCAGAAAGTAGTCTAGCAAGAACGGAGACTGCACGCACAGGGCTGCGCGGACCCAGGCCGGCCCGGACGAGCCCGTGGCCTCCGGCAGGCGGAGCACCTCACCGGCCTCGGCCAGCAGCCGCACCAGGTCCTCCTGCCCTAGCAACAGCAGCCCCGCCCACAGGAACGCCACCACGTTCCTGGTAGCCAGCAGACAAGCACCCGTATCGGGCCGCAGCCCGAGCTCGCGCATGAGGTCACACACCAGGAGCTCGGCCCCGAAGACCGTCAGCACCTTGTGCCGCTGCTCGTGGCTCAGCTCCTGCAGACGTTTCACGACCCGCCACAACGCTTCGGCCTTGGCGTACTGTGGTAGCCGGCGCAGCCGCCCCCAGACCGTAGCTAGGACTCGCAGCCACTCTAGCCACTCTTGTGCAAACGTCAGCGCGGGCATTCTTTCGGACCGAGCGGGCAGGCAGGCCAGCGTTAGGCGCGCAGTGATGCCGCCCAGCACGGCCGCGTCCAACGCACACGTACTCCCCAGGTCCTGCAGGGCTTGGCAGGGCAGCGGCGAGGCCCGGACGGCGCCCGCCGCGAGCCTCTCATAGCAGTCCCAGAGGTCCCGCAGTCCGGGAGTGGCTCTTGGCCGCAGCAGCCACTGGCCCGTCTTTCTGTGCCAGAGGCTGAAGAACCCTTCGGCTAGCGCGAACGAACCATACGGGATAGCCACGCCGGCCGCGCGTGAGCTCAGCCACTCCGCGCACTCGAGCGCCTCCTGTTCAGCGCTTTCGTAGCACTCCGCTGCCGCGGCGGGTTGGTCCTCTTCCAGGCAAAGTTCGGCCAGGCGCGGCCAGGACGACGGATCGGCGCCAAACAGGCACCGGCTCTGGAACAAGTAGCGGAGGGCGGTGGGCGGGGTGCGGCGCACTAGGTGGCGGAAGCTGGCTTCGAAGCCGTCGGGCCCACCCCTGAGCAGGAGCAGTAGTTCTACGGGGTCGCCCGGCTCGGCGGCGGTGGGGCAAGACGCAGGGACCGCTTGGCTTATCTGGCTAGCCAGTTGGTTGGCTTTTGAGCGAGGACGGGGCCGCGGGGGAGGGGCGGCGCGCGCGGCTGTGGGGGGGAGAGCCCCCGCGCGCACACAGGCCCGCGCCCCTGGGCCAGGCGCCTACCTGGGCGCCCACCAGCGCACGTATGGCGTGGCCCGCGCCACCCCCCGGCCCCCTGCCGGGCGCAGGCCACGACCCGCGGAAGGGCGGAGGGGGGGGGACAGCGACGCGCGCCGACCCGCACGCCCACGGGGCGCCCCCCCCCCCTCCGGCCGGGGGGCGTGCCCCCCCCCCCCTTGGCACGCGGTCGCGTCCACCGCCGGCGTGGGCTGCCGGCGTGGGCTGCCGGCGGGGCCGTGCCGGCGCGGGCCGGGCGCTCTGGCACGGAGAGTGGCGGAGACCCCTCTTCGCGCCCCCCCCCACCCCGCACCGGGCCAGCAACGCGCGGGTGCGCGTCGAGCACGCCCCACGCCAGGCACAGGGGGCGCGCGGGCCGGGCCCGCGCGGCCCGTAGGCCGGGGCCTGCTTTCTCATCCACAAAGCGCTAGCCGACCCACCACCCATGAGCACCACCCAAGCTACCACCACGACCCAGGCCGACCAGACGGGACGCCGGCCCGCCCCCGCCTTTTGAGTTAACAGTTGGACTAATCTCTATTTAATAAAACCTAGGTTGGCAGGAAACTTGGCCAGGAAACCAAACAAAAGTAACAAGGGACCCCAAGGTTGCCAGAAACCAGCTACCCCAGAAAAGAACAGAGCAGACGAGAGCTTTAGTATACGTTCCTCTTCTGGATATCCCCGCTGCAGCGAGCCCGGCTGAAGGCAGTGCCCCGAGAACGTCTTTGCTTTGACTGAGCTAACGTCACACGGGCCGGCTACTCACTGTCGTGCTGCGAGAAATACAGCAGCACGGGCTGGTAGGCCTGGAAGCCGTCATAGGCGAAAACCTCACCGCCCGGCACTAGCAGCCCGTCCACCAGCCGGTGCGGTCGGGGCCACTGGACGGCGCGGCCTTCCCTAGCCCCCGGGCCGGCCCTCGCCTGTGCCGATTGTAGCATGCGGACGACACGGCGCGCGGCCCGGCCCTGGCTGGTAGTCGGGCTGCCGGCGGGCGAGTGCTTCTCGCTCCAGCTGAGCACCGCGACCGGGTGCAAGTACTCGGCCAAGGTACACACGAACCCCCTCTCTCGCCGCCACCGGTGGCACTCGTCCCGGAGCGCGGAGCCGTCCGGCCCCTGCGCTAGGAAGACACACAGCTTCCTTTGGCCGTCCCTGCCCCAGTAGCCAAAAGCACAGTCCCGGCCCTGCGGCTGGCCCGTCCTGGCCGGCTCGGCCCGGTCGACCAAGGCGCACAGGCCGTCGAGGCAGGCAGTGGTCTTGGCGAAACCATGGAACACGTCGTGGCGGGGCTGCAGGGCCACTTCCCCCCGAGAGTCATACCTGACCCACCAAATGTTCTGGAAGGACAAGCGTTGTAGCAGGCTGCGTTGCCTTTGCAAGTGGTAGGCCAGCGCCCCTCGGCGCGTCTCCGGGGCCGGGCCCGCGTGGCCGCAGCCCTCCTGGGCGCAAAGCTGCGCTTGGTCGGGCAGGCCCAGCTTGCCTAGCGCATTGTACCGCCGGCAGGCACGGCAGGCGCAGGCAGAGGCCCTGGGCTCCGACAGGACAGCCAGCAAACGCCTGGGCTGGCGGTCCCCGCGGGCCCCGGCCGGGCGGCGCACCCCGCGCAGCGCCTCATGCCACTGGCTCTGGCACCCCAGCGCCGCACAGAGTGGCTCCAGCTGCTCGAGCCAGGCCGGCCGCTCCCGGCACAGCCTAGACAAGCCTGTTTTCTCCCACGCCGCGTCGGAGCTCCAGAAGCCCAGGTCCAACCGGGCCGCAATCCGGGAGCCGAGCTCGAGCAGGTGGGGGCGCTCGTCTTCTGCCCCGCCCTCGGCGTACACCAGCAACCGCCTCTCGGGAAAGCGTTCCCTCACCCGGCACTTCCAGCACCAACAGCCGTCGAGGTCGTGCCAGCAGCGCGACACGCGCCTCAGATCGCACGACCAACAGGCACAGGGGGGCTGGCCGCCGCCGCCACACACCTCCTGCACGCTAGCGACCACGCCCCACGAGCCACCGCCCAGCACAAAAGCCCAGAGCAGGCTGCGCAACAGCTTGGTCGCCACCTCGGGCGACAAGACGAGGCAGGGGATGGGCGACGAGGTGCACCGGGGGTCGAACCTGCCCGGCACGCCAAAACGCCCGGACAAGCACCTGGGCCCGGCCCCTGGTACGCGCAGCAAACCTGCCATCGCCTCCACGTCCACCAACGGCCGCCCCGGCGGCTCCGGCTCGTCGTCGGGTCCCGGCGGGTCGACCCAGCCGGGCAGCGGGGGGGCAGGGGGCTCCATGCGCGGCGACCCGGTGCGCGGCGCCCGGACAGCGGATTCTGGGGGGAGGCCAGCGATGGGAAAGGAGACACACGGGGGCGCCACTCCTGCCGGGGGAAACTGTCCGTCCCACGTCCCGGCCCCCCAGCCCACGTGCCCGAGCGTGGCGCCCCCCCAGGTGCGCCGGCCGCGTGTCTGCCCACGTCTCGGCCCCCCGCCCCGCGCGCCCGGGCGTGGCGGCCCACCCCCCCCCCCCCCCCCCCGTGCGCCGGCCGCGTGCCCGCCCGCGGACGTGGCCCCCTCCCCTGGGTATTCGCTGGGAGGGGGGGGGCGGGCGGCTGGCACGAGTACCGCCGCCGCCGCCTGCCTGGGGGGGGGAGGAAGCAGTGCCGCCCCCCCCTCCTCGCGCTTAGCCTCTCCCCGCAGCAGCAACACCGGCACGCCCCGGGGGTGGACTGGACTCCTGGGGGGGGCCGAGACGTTCGTGTCCACTGTCCGGGTGAGTGCCAAACCGGCAGTACCTTTTTCTGCTAGCCTAGTTGAGTGCCAAACTTGCAGGACCTTTTTATTCCCGCGAAAAGGCGAGAAGGTCGTCCCCCCCACGAGCCAGCGCAGCCAGCGCCGGCCAGAGGGCAGGAACGCCTAGAACATATTCTAGCACGAGTACCGCTCGCACACGAAGCCCAGGTTGAAGTTCCAGCCGCCCAGCGCGTCCAGGCGATAGATCTCGACCAGTTGCGATTGGTTATTAAAATTAGTCGTAATACGAAATTGGTGCGTGTACGTATAGCCACCCAGCCAGTTAGTCTTGTTGACCAACTTGGGGCAACTGTAAGCGGTAAAGGGTGGGCTGTAGGTGGAAGTGTCGACGAGGATCCAGTTCTGCTGGCCGACGGGCAGGTAGCTGCCTACGTAAAAATCAAAGTTGACGAGCTGCGTGCAGGTGCAGCTCACTCCCCCGGGGCTTTCGGCGCACTGGTAGCCCGCGGGGCAACCCCAGGACCGGCAGTCCTGGCCCAGGCCGCAGGCGTACGTGCCGGGCCGGTTGTCGCACAGCATGGCGCTGCCGCCGCAGTCGCCGGCGGCCACGCCGGCCGTGTCGAAGAAAAGTTCGTGCAGCACCAGGCCAGCAGACCCCTGCGTCCCGTTGCCCACCTGCTGCGCCACCAGCGTCACGAACCGGCCCGTGACGACGTTGCCGGGGTCGAACCACCAGGCGCGGCCGTGCTGGTCCGCCTGCCACGGCAGCCACCCCCCCGTCTGCCACAGCTGGAAGGGGCCGTCCAGGGACTGGTTGCTGATCCCCAGCGTCAGGTTGTTGGGCCCGCTGACGTGGGCGTCGTAGCGTACCGACAGCGCCACGCGCGTCAGCGTGTAGGCGGCGCCCAGGTCGTACGTCACGTGCTCGCCCGGAAAGACCCAGCTGCCGATGGTGCGGCCGCTGGCGCCCACGTAGCGGCCCGTGGCCGGGTCATAGCCGGGCGCGCTGTACCAGGCCGAGCAGTCCGTGGCGGCCTCGTAATCAAAGGTCTTGGCCGCCGTGCAGGCTGGGTAGTCGGCATGCTGGCTGGACACGGCCACGCGCACGCCCACGTCGGCGGCGGACCAGGGCTGCAGGGGCACGAGGCTGTCCGCCGTGTCGAAGCTCAGCTGGTTGAGCTTGACCGACGAGCGCCGGGCGGTATTGTTGGCCGGGTTGCCGACCGAGTGGACCACGAGCTGCACGAACTGGGCCGGCCGCGGGGGCAGCTCGAACCAGACCAGGTCCGGCTCGGCCGCGTTGAGCCAGTCGAGCTTGCGCAGGCTGCCCCAGTAGCTCGCGGTGAGGCTCATGATGTACAGGGAGGCGTACACGCTCATGTTCTGGGGGGCGGTATCCTGCGCACTGCCCGCCGCGGGCCGGATCCCCACCGCGCGCAGCCGGTAGGCCGCTCCCACGTTGACCGTGAGCCAGGTGCCGGGGGGGTTGGTGTAGTCCCCGCAGCTTGGCGTGCAGGAGCCGTTGGCCGCGCCGAATTCGGGGCCTGACGTCCAGACCCCCCCGAGCGGGTTGGGCTGCGCCTTGAACGCCTGCTCACAGCCGTCGTTGCCGCTGTACGAGGACGGGAGGCAGGTCGTCCCGCGGTCGGCCAGCGTGAAGGTGCGGCTGGGCTGGGGGACCGGGCTGCGACGGAAGGTGCACTCGTCGGTGTCGGCGCAGCCCCCGACCGCGGCGGCCGCGAAGCCAGTCGCGCAGGGGCAGCCGAAGCCCCCGGCCTGCGACTCGCAGCGCTGACCGGGCCCGCAGGAGCCGGCGGGGCCCTGCACCAGCGCCGGGTACAGCTCCGGCACCTCGGCGCTGAGCTCGGCGTCCTCGAACGCCAGCGACATTTCGCCGACCTGCGCCACGCCGTAGGGGTTCGTGGTTTCCGTGACGACCAGGCGGAACACCGAGTGCGCCCAGCGGCCGGCGCCGGCCGCCGGTACCGCCCACGTCTTGGTTTGGTTGGTGCCGCCTGCCCAAGCCAGCGCCGACGCCTGCCCCACCAGCGTCTGCCAGGACAGGGTGTCGTTGCTGCCCAGCAGGCTGAACTTCCTCGGCCCGCCCTCGGACGAGTACTGGAACCTGGCCGTGAGCGTCAGGGACACCAGGCGCCGCCGCCGGGCCGAGTGTGCGAGCTGCAGCCACTCGTCGTACAGGGTGGTGGCGCCGTCCACGTTGGGCGAGCCGGCCGCGCTGCCGGGGTTGGCGGTGCCATCCGCGTAGTAGGTGCCGGCGCGGGAGCACCAGTAGTCCTCCTGCGCATTGGCCAGGCCGTTGAAGGCCCGCCAGGCCCCGTGGTCGAAGCCCGCTTCGACCAGCAGGCTGGAGGCGTCCACCGACCAGCCGTCGGACGCGTTGGGCACGGGCCACGGCGCCCGGGGGTCCTCGAAGTCCAGCGCCAGGTCGCCCAGGATGGCGCTGCCGTACGCCTGGCCCGTCTCGGTCACCACGAAGCGGTACAAGCGGTAGGCCCCCGCGCCGGCCGGGACGTCGAACTGTTTGGTCTGGGCCGCGCCGGCACCCCAGGCCGGGGTCGTGGGCACGGGGTCGGCGTGGTACACCGTCGTCCAGGCCGCGCCGTCCTGGCTGCCCAGCAGCCGGAACCGCCGGGGCGCCTCGTCGAAGTAGGTCTGGCGGGTCGTGAGGAAGAGCGAACGGACGCGGCGCGCCGTGCTGCGGTGCGCGAGTTGCACCCACTCGCCCCAGACGGTGGTGGTCCCGTCCACGTTCGGGGTCTGCGCCGCCGCGCTCTGGTTGACGAGCCCGTTGGTCTGGTAGCCCGGGGTCGAGCACCAAAAGTCCCCGGCCGTCGCCGCCAGGCAGTTGAAGGCGAGCTTCACGTCGTGCAGGCCGTACTGCGGGGTGATTTCGAACCCGGACGAGGAGCGCGACCAGCCGTCCGCCCCCTCGAACTCCAGCCACAGCTCCCCGAGCTCGGCCGGCACCAGGTAGCCCGGGCCCAGGCTGTCCGCACGGGTGTTCACCGCGACGAAGCGCAGCAGGGCGTAGGCGTCCAGCCCGGGCGGCAGCGTCAGGGGCCGCGTGGCGCTGGCGGGGGGCATCATGTCTAGGTAGAGCGTCGACCACTGCTGGCCGCCGTCGTGGCTGCCCAGCAGCACAGAAATCTTCGGGGCCTTCTGTCCCAGGCCGTACCTGGGCACGGGCCGGAACTGGACGACGCGCCTAGCGCTGCGGTACTCGGCCTGCACCCAAGCGCCGCGCCAGGTCAGGTTGCAGTCTATCCACGAGGTATTGGACAGGTTAAACAGCGCGATGCCGTACGCCGTGCTGTTGTACAGTTCCGCGGCCGAGCAGGACCAGTAATTGGCGTCCGTCTGGGCCGCCCCGTCGAAGGCGTACCAGACGTCCTGGTCCACGCCGAGGCTGGAAGAAGAGGAGAGTACCACGTCGGCATCCTGGCCCGCGTAGCCGGCCTTGTGGTTCCAGACCGGCGCCAGCAGCTGCGCCACCGAGCCCGGGTCACTGTAGCCCTGGGGCTGGTTGCGCAGGGCCAGCTCTTCCAAGGCGAACGAGAGCTCGCCCACGACCGCGCTGCCGTAAACGGACAGGGTCTCGAGCACCACGAGACGGAAGGTAGTGTAGAAGGAGCCGGCCGTGCCGGCCACGGCGAACGTGCGGCTGCGGTTGGGGTCCGCCCAGTACGCGGCGGTGAGGGGGCTGCTCTGCGTGTACAGGATCGTCCAGGCCCCGCCGCCCTGGCTGCCCAGCAAGCGGAAGGTCCGGGGGGCTTGGTCCGAGTACGTGTGCCTGGCCGTGAGGGTGAAGGAAGCCACCCGCCACCGGGACTGCGCGTGGCTGACCTGGAGCCACTCCCCCACCACGCTGCCGCCGCCATCCACGTTGTACGTCACGGCCGCGCCGGCGGCGGGCAGGCCGCCCGGCGCCAGGTACGTGCCGGCCGCCGAGGACCAGTAGTCGGTGACCACGTCGGCACGGCCGTTGAAGGCCCGCCACACGTGCTGTGCGTTGGCGGCGTAGCTCGAGGCGGCGAGGGACCACTCCTGGTCGGGGTCGGTGCGGCTGGTCGCATTGTCCCAGGTGGGCGTAGCGCCGCGCCCGGTCCGGTTGTAGTAGGGGTACACCTCGGCAAAGATCCAGCGGTACGCTAGGTAGTCGCCGGACGCGTTCAGCACGTAGTTCCGCCTCCAGCGGTAGCCCCAGGCATCCTCCTGTCCGCCCCGCGGGGTTTCGTACAGTACCGTCCAATTCCCCTCGTCGCTGCCCTGCGCCGTCGCGGCCAGGTAGAGCCGGCGCGGGGCCCCGCCGCGCCAGGGGGGACGGGCCGTGCCCGGCAGGTAGCCGGCCAGCGTGAAGTCTATCAGGCGCACCGGCTGGCCGTCCAGGCGGCGCAGCTGCAGCCATTCGCCCGCGAGCTGCTCGTTGCGAGTGGTGTTGGTGGTGGTGGGCCCCACGTAAGAGCCAGGAGCACGGCTCTCGGGGCCCAGGTAGTAGCCGCGGCTCAGCCACTCACGCGGCGCGGCACCAACCGCCAGCCGCTGCCCCGGGTACTCGGTGCCGTCGAACGCGTGCCAGCAGCGCCGGCTCGTAGACTGCAGGCCGGAGCAGGTCGCCGCCCAAGGCCCCGACACGTCGGCGGAAAAGTTCTGGAAAAAGGGCACGACCGAGGGCCCGGCGGCGCAATAGTTCGGGCTCTGGCTCGGTGTCCGCGTCGCCGTAGCGGTAGGGCTCGGGCTACCGCTCGGGGTGGCCGTGGGTGACCAGGTCGCCGATGCGCTGGCGGTCGCGCTGCCCGTGGGCGTGGGCGTGGGCGTAGACGAGCCGGGCGGGCTGCGGGTAGGCGTGGGCGAGCCCGTGGCGCTTGGCGTGGGTGTGGACGAGCCGTGGGGGCTGCGGGTAGGCGTGGGCGAGCCGGTGGCGCTCGGTGAAGGTGTAGGCGTGGGCGTGGACGAGCCGGGGGGGCTGCGGGTAGGCGTGGGCGAGCCGGTGGCGCTCGGTGAAGGTGTAGGCGTGGGCGTGGACGAGCCGGGGGGCTGCGGGTAGGCGTGGACGAGCCGATGGCGCTCGGTGAAGGTGACGGCGTGGGCGTGGACGAGCCGGGGGGCTGCGGGTAGGCGTGGACGAGCCAGTCGCGCCCGGTCCCGCTGGTGTCTCGCTGTGGGTGGTAGTCGGGCTGGGGCTGCGCGTGGACGAGCCCGTGGCGCTCGCTGAGGGTGTAGGCGTGGGCGTGGACGAGCCCGTCGCGCCCGGCGACGAGGGCGGACCCGGCCCGCGGGTGTCTCGCTGTGGGTGGTAGTCGGGCTGGGGCTGCGCGTGGGCGAGCCCGTGGCGCTCGGCGACGGTGTAGGCGTGGGCGTGGACGAACCCGTCGCGCCCGGTGGCGAGGGCGGACCGGGCCCCACGGGTGTCTGGCTGTGGGTGGTAGTCGGGCTCCGCGTGGGCGAGCCCGTG
>WBZZ01004515.1:0-25000 GCA_019918135.1 Paulinella micropora
ATGACACCCCCGCAAGGGCAGTTCCAACACTTCCAGACGGGCCGGTATGTTCAATGAAAATACTGGTCCAGACGGATCGGTATGTTCAATGAAAATACTGGTGGCAACGACGGGAATCGAACTGGCGACAGGAGTACTGACAGGGCCCAGATGGTAGAAATTGACCACTGGGCTATCACGGTGTCCAATTGACGATAAGCTCTAATGACACCCCCGCAAGGGCAGTTCCAACACTTCCAGACGGGCCGGTATGTTCAATGAAAATACTGGTCCAGACGGATCGGTATGTTCAATGAAAATACTGGTGGCACCGACGGGAATCGAACTGGCGACAGGGCCCAGATGGTAGAACTTGACCACTGGGCTATCACGGTGTCCAAAATAGTAACAATAATAATAATAATAATAATAATATAATAGTGCTTCTCTGTCAATGGCTGATGCATTTCTGCACATGCGCCTCCATCGTCTCACCCGTGAGGGGAGTACGAAGAATTGACGATAAGCTCTAATGACACCCCCGCAAGGGCAGTTCCAACACTTCCAGACGGGCCGGTATGTTCAATGAAAATACTGGTCCAGATGGATCGGTATGTTCAATGAAAATACTGGTGGCACCGACGGGAATCGAACTGGCGACAGGGCCCAGATGGTAGAACTTGACCACTGGGCTATCACGGTGTCCAAAATATTAATAATAATAATAATAATAATAATAATAATAATAATAATAATAATAATAATAATAATAATGACACCCCCGCAAGGGCAGTTCCAACACTTCCAGACGGGCCGGTATGTTCAATGAAAATACTGGTCCAGATGGATCGGTATGTTCAATGAAAATACTGGTGGCACCGACGGGAATCGAACTGGCGACAGGAGTACTGACAGGGCCCAGATGGTAGAACTTGACCACTGGGCTACCTCGGTGTCCAGAATAATAATAATAATAATAATAATAATAATAATAATAATAATAATAATAATAATAATAATAATAATAATAATAATAATAATAATAATAATAATAATAATAATAATAATAGTGCTTCTCTGTCAATGGCTGATGCATTTCTGCACATGCGCCTCCATCGTCTCACCCGTGAGGGGAGTACGAAAGAATTGACGATAGGCTGTAATGACACCCCCGCAAGGGCAGTTCCAACACTTCCAGACGGACCGGTATGTTCAATGAAAATACTGGTCCAGACGGACCGGTATGTTCAATGAAAATACTGGTGGCACCGACGGGAATCGAACTGGCAACAGGGCCCAGATGGTAGAACTTGACCACTGGGCTATCACGGTGTCCAATATAATAATAATAATAATAATAATAATAATAATAATAATAATAATAATAATAATAATAATAATAATAATAATAATAATAGTGTATCTCCTGTCAATGGCTGATGCATTTCTGCACATGCGCCTCCATCGTCTCACCCGTGAGGGGAGTATGAAGAATTGACGATAAGCTCTAATGACACCCCCGCAAGGGCAGTTCCAACACTTCCAGACGGGCCGGTATGTTCAATGAAAATACTGGTCCAGATGGATCGGTATGTTCAATGAAAATACTGGTGGCACCGACGGGAATCGAACTGGTGACAGGGCCCAGATGGTAGAACTTGACCACTGTGCTATCACGGTGTCCAAAATAATAATAATAATAATAATAATAATAATAATAATAATAATAATAATAATAATAATAATAATAATAATAATAATGTGCACAGCTATATATATATATATATATATTTATATATATACGGCTGTTTATCCGCAAAGTATGAAAAAAGCCGTTAGAATGTGTAAAACCTTCAACGGATACAACGAAAAAAGTGTCCAACCCTTGTGAAAACTATCAAATGTTTTCTAAAAATCAACAAACTAAGCACATTTAGAAAGAATTAAGACATATTAAGCACATAGTCCATATTTTTACTACATAAAAATATATATAAACAAAGTTTATATGGACTATGTGCTTAATATGTCTTAATTCTTTCTAAATGTGCTTAGTTTGTTGATTTTTAGAAAACATTTGATAGTTTTCACAAGGGTTAGACACTTTTTTCGTTGTATCCGTTGAAGGTTTTACACATTCTAACGGCTTTTTTCATACTTTGCGGATAGACAGCCGTATATATATAAATGACCATAGGGGGGAAGGGGGGCGGGTTTCAACGAAGTTGAAACGGGGGGTTGGGGGTTGTTGAGTTAAAAATCAAGTGTCTTTAAGTATTCAATGTCAGGATTAGGGCTCACATCATGTTTCTTTTTGTAATATTCCCTTCTGTATTCATTTATTATTGCTCTATTGCTGTCTAAATATTTCTTTTGTTGTTGCTGTATTTTGTCTTTATTTCTCTTGTAATATTCCCTTCGTCGTTCATTTATTTTATCTCTATTCTTCTCCACATACCTCTTTTGTTTTTCTTTTATTTTCTCTGGATGTTTCTCCTTATACTTTTTTCTGTATCGTTGCTGTTTTGTATCGGTATCCATTGTATATACTATATACCGCTTATGTTTAACATAAATATACTATATACCACTTAATGTATAAGCACGGGAGAGAGAGTTTTTATAAAATACCGCTTCCTACATAGTGTCCAATCCCCCACGTTGGACACGGCCGACTTCAGTTTTAAGACCTCGGACACTTTTTATTATGTTTTTTAAAGGATTTTATATGTTATTATACTTACTATTAATACTTTTTTTACTTGGACAGGGTGTCCAACCTTATATAAGAAAAATAAAAAAAAAATATAGTCTCTACTAAAATAGTATAGCCCTATATAAAAGGGTTTTCGGCTCCCAAGGCCAAAGGGCGGACAGGGGGCAGGAAGATGAATTTTAATAAATCTCCCTCTGCTCTCTCTCGCAGTCGTCCGCCCTTTATCCAATGTGTGGTGATGGAAATCCAGTGGAAATCCACACAACGAACAACGTTAAAACGAAATGAAAACAACATAGCCAATTAATAATGACTGCTAAATTTTGCAAAAAATAAAAGCCCATAAAGGAAAATAAAATAAACGAGCAAGCACCTCAAAAAAGAAACTCATCACACCGCTCCATCAAAAGTAAAAAGGTAATATGACAAAAAAAAAAAGCACCAAATAATCGGTGCTAACAAACGGGAATTGAACCCACGACACGGAAAACCGAGTGTGAGCACTTCCCATTCATCCAAGACATCATCATGCAACAATTTCGCAACAATTACAACCATAAAAACATACACATCCAACTTAAGAGATAATCTGGAAAAAAAGTGGAGCAGGGACGACACGTAGAAATGGAAAAAATTATTACTATTTTTCAGTAAAAGTGTGCGGGCAAAACAATGCCGTGTGCCCGCCTGCCCGCCTGCCCGCCGGGCGAGCGGGCAAAACTGCCAGAACATCCTCATAAACAGAATGAGTGAGAACCTAGTAAGTAGGGAAGACAGAACGATTGAAGAATGGATTGATGTCTTTAAGACGACGAAGGAGAGTAAGACTAATTTGAAGAAGTATAGAATAAGATGTGAAGAAAGAGTAGCCAAAGCAAATAAAGAAATAGAATTATTGAAGGAGAAAATGAAACCAGACCTAACCAAAATGAGAGCAATTGACATTATGATTAGAAGATTGGATAGTGAAAGAGATAATGTTGAGGAGGATAGAGAATATGATAGGAACAGAAAGAATGAATTGAGGAGGATTGAAAAAGAAAGAAAATTATTCAAAGAGTGGAGGAGGGAGCATAGGAGCGAGTTTAGCAAAGTTGTCCAAGATAGAATTCTTAGAGGGATTGAAAACGAAAAACTTACTTTCAATCAATCCTACATTAGATTTTCAACATATATCCCAGTCCAAGTTAAATCAGAATATAGTCTGATGAATGAGCATGATGGAAATATGTATAGATGTATGAGAGGAGATTAGAGTAGCCTTGTTTATGTTGTGCATCTGCCTACCTGCTCACTTCTCCTTAAGCAACACGATAGACAACAAACAATGCTTCAACCCTTCTCATTATTAGTTTATTTATAAAAAGCACATATTAGTATATTGATTAGAACGGCTTTAAGGCACTACCCACATATGTGTTTTTGTGCTTTTTGATGTGTGGGTAGGTCATGTCGGAAGAATTGGTGCGGATGTTCAGGGAGGCCAATATCTCCGAAGTGGATGGGAAGACTATCATCACGTTGGACGGCAAGAGAACTCCAGCCCCTTCTGCTTCTGATCCTCCCGCTTCTGATCCTCCCGCTTCTGATCCTCCCACTGATCAAGAAGAGGATGAAGATAATGAGGATACTCCCCCGCAAGGGTGGCACACATATGATACTCTGGAAGAAGGATATGCTCAGGGAAGAAACATACGTGTCAGAGTGTCAAAGGAATTCCTCAAAGCGACAAAATTGGCGGGGTCTTTTTACAACAAGTCTACGATCCGAGAAGCAGGGAGAGAATTTTTTTTTTATAAAACAGCAGTATGGGATACTAATATTCAAAACCCAAAGCACACAAAGAATTTTCTTGTCTCCGTCAATGGCGAAGTATTTGTTTACAACTCAGTGACTGCAGTTGCAAAATTGGGAGATAGAACTCTCAATATTAATTGGATGATACCTCTGGAGTGACTTTTTACAATCAACTGATTTATTAAAGTATGTTTCTTACTAATTGATTGTTGTTTAAAGTATTCTTAAATCCGGTGTGAACATTGAATTCATTAATAAAAACAATTTATGACTTAGAAAAATATAGACTTGTTGTATATACACTTTGTCATGTGGAGTGAGAAGGATAGAAAGTTTGTTAGGCAGTTAAAAGTAGCAGACACTGATCATAAAATTTATAATGTTGTGTCTGACTTTTTTTGAAATTAATGCTAAGCCGTCAATGGCTTTTCATAAAGCCATAATTATGTTATCCAGTAATCAAACAACTGAGAAAGAAGCACTTGAAGCATTAAAAGTTATTTACCCCAAGTATGTCTTAATATATCCGAATTTGCAATAAAGACGACAACGAATATCTGAAGTTAGAATGAAGGCAATTAAACCAAATCAAAGTGAAAAAGTTTATGAAATGTCTAAACTAGATAAATACTTCAATTTGAACGAAGATGAAAGAATTGAAATCGTAGAAGGATACAAGAAAGATGTGAAGCAAAAGAATGAAGAAAAAATACAAATAGATGTGCGGGATGTGATGGCGAAAATGAACGATATGATTATGAGCAATGATGTGTATTTGAAACTGCTCGCATTAATGATAGCAACTGGTGCCCGCCCTGTAGAGATATTTGATAAAAATACATATGAACTGGTGCCCGATAAGCCGAGTTGGTTAAGAGTGAATAATCTAGCGAAGAAGCGAGAGGGACAAGAAAAGAATTGGACAGAAAGGCCAGTTATTCTTTTTACTCCCGCTTTTGTAATTGAAAAGGTAAATTCAATTAGAAACTATTTTAGAAAAAAGAAAGCGGTTATCATTAACAAAGAAGGGGTGCTTGATAAACAAAAGAACAATGAATTGAACAAACGAATAATTAAAATCTTTCCGTGGCTGGCGGATTATAAACAAAGGTCTTCAATGCTGAGAAAGTTGTATGCAAGTTTATCTTATTCTAATTTTGCCAATCCAAAGTTGGAGAACTATAACACATGGGTAAGCAATGTGCTGGGGCACGGCGATATGATGACAAGTTTTTTCGTATTCGTGGGTAAATGTGGCCGATCCTGAGGAGATTAAAGCAGAAGGGATTAAAACAGAACTTGAGGAGTTAAGAAGAAAGATAGATTTATATCTGAATTTAACTAATGTTAGCGAAAACGGAGAAGAAGAAAGCAAATATGAACCATTAGGAAAGAGAGCGAGCCGTGCAGATAAACTTGAATTGTTGGAAAAAATATGGAACGATTACGAGGGGCAAATAACAAATACTAAACTACGACAATTAAGTGGGATAGGAGCAGTGCTTGTCAATGAGTTTGTAAAGCAGAAGAAGGAAAAGCCAGAAGAAGTGAACAACCAGAAGAAGTGAAGCAACCAGAAGAAGTGAAGCAACCATTAAGAAAAAGTGCTAGAATTAAAAAGAAGGCTAATACTTAACCACAATCAATGGGGGCTCTCCATATTTTACTCTAAGATTAGACTCTCGCCTGTAGCATTTAATGGAGCAGATTGTGAAAAACTCAATACTATCCACACCATAGAAATTGCCTGCTATAATCGGGGGGTGCGATCGGAATGTGCGAGACAAGCCACATATATTGCAAAATTCTTCTGTATATTTCGGCAGGGGCATTTCTGCATAAACAAATGTTCTTATGTGGCCAACGATATCCGCGGGCAATTCGTGTATTATTATTGACATGATTTATATTATAAAGTCTATTTTTGAAAAAAAAAGACTTACATATTATGATATAGAATGAACCTTTTTGGTCAAAGCACGAACACTCCATCGTCATCATCTACATCGTCATCTTCTTCTTTATCAATAGATAATATTAAAGATGCTTTACCAACAACGGCCTTCGGAGAATTGAGAACGGCCACTTTATCGCCAGTATTACAAAATGTATTTACATATGGTATTAATACACGTTTCTTTGACAAAACAGAAACAAACGGCGGGGTGGTATCAACTGCTAATTCAATGGCGGTTTTGACTACATCGGCCTCTGGTAATTCAACCGCACAGATTACGACTATTGAAAGAGCAAAATATAGAAGTGGTATGGGTTTGGTTGCTAGATTCTCCGCATTGTTTCCAACAACCCTCGCGGCAGATGCTTTCAATTGCGATATTGGCATAGGCACACCAGCAGACAATTTATGTTTTAGACAATCAAGTTTGGGAATGTCTGTTGTAAGAACGGCGGGAAGCGTAGAAAATGTAGTTAGTCAATATGCGTGGAATGTTGATAAATGTAATAATACGGGAAACTTCCCCGCGATTGATTTTACTAAATTGAATGTGTTTGAAATAGTTGTTCAGTATCTGGGCAGTGGTCAAATTACATTTAAAATAGAAAACCCGCGCACTGGACGAATGAAGGTAATTCATGCGATTAAATACGCGAACACTGCTACCACTCCATCATTGGATCAGGCGGCGTTTGCTATTTATGCGAAGGCATATTCGTCAAGTCTGGCATCCGTTGTAATGAAAACGGCGAGTATGTTTTTGGCGGTTGAGGGGGTTATTGATAGGACTAACCAATTCGTATGATAATGTCAAAACTATAGGAGCAACTGAGAATGCCATATTTACTATTAGAAACCGCGCCACATTCAACAGCAAAACGAATTACAGCATAATCTACTTTGAGAATTTGTGTATTAGCAATTCTGATACTAAAACATGTATTGCGAGAATTATTCTTAATACCACATTAGGAGGAACACCTTCTTATTCAAATTACGATACAAACACATCATTGGCCGAAGTAGATACAGCGGGGACAACAAGAACGGGTGGAAGTGTGATATTTACATATGTGTTGTCTGGTGGTTCATCTATATACATTGATTTGTCTCAATATAATATCAAGATAGGGTCAGGTAAGACATTTACTATATCCGCACAAAATACAAGCGGTGGAACGGCGAGCATTTACGCTTCATTGAACTGGATTGAAGATCAGATTTAAACAAAAAAAAATACACACTTTCAAAAATACAGGCTTTCAAACTTTTTTTCTATCTCTACTGCTAGATTGTTAATATTTGTTTTTTTTGTCATTTCCTCAACAATTGGTGCATGGTATTTCCTTAAATACCGATAAAACTGATCCATATTAGTCCCGCACGGGATTATATCTTTTTTTTGTTTCAAACGGCACTCGTTGACAGCCGTTATCAACTTAAACAATTTATCTATATTGTCCAAAAATATCATATATATAATAAGGGAAATTATAGTCCAAATGTAAATAAACCGATACGATTAAGTATGATAGACTTTGAGAAGAATTGAAACCTCAAAGTTCAAAGGAACCTCCAAAACTTCACCGCCCGCATTTCTTATTACAATATCAATAGACCTTAAACTTTTCGTCGTATTAAATGGCACATAATCGGCAACATCATTAGAACTCTCAAAGTAGCACTGGACTCCATAGGGCTTGTCTAAATTACATTTACCAACGACAGAGAAATTACCATTTGCTTCAACTAAACCAGACTGATTTAAAGCACGGCTATGGACATAAACGGCCGTTTCACCGATTAGATTGACTATAGATTGCATCGTGCTACTCGCCGCCGCCGAGATATCAGCAGTCAGTCCTATCTTATCGCTAATCGTGCTATTATCGTAATCAAAAGCATACGTATCACCAGTGAAAGCGAAATTCAATTTATTAACGGAGTTCAAAGTTATAACTACGGAGTTAGGGGTAATTGCTGAATTAATCGCAGTTTGAAGAGCGGTAATAAATGTATCAATGGTGTATTGATTTGCTGTTACGATTGCCGTTATCGTAACCGATCCCGTTGTTTTAATCAATGTGAGAGTGTTGGCATAACTCGGTATGTTTGGGAAAACATTTGGGATAGAGATACTCTTAACGACATAAGCACTGACTATATCAATATTACGACCAGTTGCTGGTAAATCAACGACGAAACGGCCATTGTGAGTAGAAGCGGATTTGGATTCTGTTTTATCACTTGAGGAGACACGAAGGAGGAAATTTTTGCGGGTGCGCTTTTCGTCTTCAAGATTGCTTATCGTAAATGACATTGCTATATTATAAATTATATATTATTCTAATTTTTAATTTTTTTATTGTTTGACCACGCATCTACTGGGATAGATAGACGCGACTTTGACGTATTTCAACCAAGCGGTGATGGCCTTATTTGCCTTGTAATCATTAGCATAACGAAGAGTGACCTCAGCAGTTCGCGAGTTATTAACTGCGAGACCAGATGCACCAATGTGTGGCGATTGGTTGAGTGTCTGAATAATGGTAGCAAAACCACCATTGGTGGCAGTTGCGGCAACATCGGAATCACCATAAAACTTGCGAAAGTTTTCAAGTGAAACAGAAGAAGTCATGTAAACATCACGAATGCCCATAGTTGCTTGGAGATTGTTAATATACAATTCGGCGCATCCTCGTTAAACGGCGGCCAGATTATCGGTGCTTCCACCAATTTCCATCTTCTGTTGAGGAGCATACCAATCCCTATACGGCACTGATACTGCTTATAAGGCATTTGAGCAGTTCCAAGGTTATCAATAGCAACACTATCAGCGAGCACATTTTGCGTGACGATATACAAGCACTGAGCACGTGCAACTGCCTTATTCACTTGAAGATTAAATCAGCGGTTGTCCCGGATTTGCCTTCTGGTTGTAATATGTTTCATAAGTGTATGGAAGGCCTTCCTTGCTTCCCATCTGTTCCAAAATATTTCTCTGCACGGCGGGAGCAAGAGAGAATGTCTCCAACATAACAACTGGATTTGATACGGTGAAAGTCAAAGCAGCACCATTAATCCCAGCCGTCGCCTCTCCGTCAGTATTGCCAATAACAGACAATGCTTCCTGAGGCGGTGCAAATGTCAAACGAAGTCTCATACCACTAATCAAAGAAGGAGGAATGAGAGTTTCTTCATTAAACACTCCCGAAAAGTAATGAAGAGGAATACAAACCTTCAAATAACTACCAGTGCCTACGATAGTCGGAGTATTAACGGAAAAGTTAACAACATCGGTAACCTTTGCATCAATACTAGAGGCAACGATAGAGAATCGCGTTGTCCTGCCATCTGCGCCTGACCGCGATAATCAAGAGGGTAGTGCCACGGGAGAATATTTCGCACCATCTTGTTCAAATCTTCAATTCGTTCAAGTTCGCTTCCATCCTTACTTTCCAACAAAAATCGTTCAAAAATAGCAGTTGCTGGAGTATTTAGGAAACCAATACCGCAGTTATTCCCCGCGGTCGTAACCAAATCGTCTGCCTTGATATCAAAAGATAAATAGCAATTCTTTCCATAAACAAAATCAGTGCTTGCCTGTAGTGTAAAAATCATTTCAGTCCCAGACGAACTGGTATAAGTCTGCTGATCGGAGAAGTTCTTCTTAAAGATGCTCCCCTGCTCAGTGAGCGCCAGATTTGCTGGCAACTCATACTTGAGGTTGTTGAGGGACATCAACTCCTCCGTGTTCTTCATGTCTTTTGTTTCACTCATGATTGTAAAGGCTCGGACTTATATTTATGCGATAAAAAAATAATTATTTGCAAATTTAATTAATTGAGTTATTCATCGGGCAAAAACACATTTTTTATTTTTCTTACATCACCTTGTATTGAGGCTAAGGTGGTATCACGGCCTTCTCTGCTATCAAGTTGATACTCTCGGGAAGTTGCACTCTTCACTGCTTTTTGTAAAAATTTCAAACTAGACACGGCAGTATCTAAATCAACAACATCTGTGGTTCCTTTGTCGCTGACATCTGGCAACATGCTCTGCAAGTCATAAGTCGGCACTGGGTATAAATTAGAATAATCCGTAAGGTCTTGATTGACTAATGGTGCTCCTTTGTCAGACCACAATTCAAAATGGTTCAATTGCATTGCATCGCTAGTTTGTCTGTTTGCTTCGTTTAGTTTATTGACGAATTCGCCAGATAACTTGTTCGCCGCGCGGGTGTTTTTAATCATCCTCCGTATATATACTAACAAGGGATATTATTCTCTTTCATAAATTTAATTATATTAACTAGTTTGTTGTATGAGGCCGATTTACTCATTCGCTCATCCAAGTCTCTCGCGATTTTATCCCACTCTCCGTCTGGTGTCATTTCCACTGGTTTGGCACTTGGCGGTGGTGTAGTATTTGTGATAGGATTTGGCGATAATTCTGCTGTCTTTCTATTCAATGATAAATCAACTGGCGGTGCCGATGTTTCAATGGGCGAGGGGTTAGAAGGGGCTTGTATTTTCTTTTTTCTTGGTGCTCTTGGCTTAAGTTGCGATGGAATTTCGCCAGACTTGATTTTGTTGTGTATTTGGATTACTCCCTCATATTCTGGTGTGCCTTTCTTGATGGTATACATTCCTTTAATGCCATTCTGTTGGCGGTAAATACTCACTGCTTGGTTGTAAGTTGTCGTAAATAACCTAGTGCTCATATTATATTATTAATAAATATAAAAAAATTGCTTTTAAAACTAATTAGCCTTACTTCAAGTTTTTAAGTGTAAAATGATATCAAAGTTCTTCCTGAATACCTGTCGCTTATCCGCTATTCTATTGTTAATAAATAGAAAAGAATAAGGCTCCGCTGTGGCATGTCTAATAAGCACATCCATCTCTTTATCAGTCAGATATTGACTTTCATGCTCCGCTTTTATTCGTTCAATCTCCGATCGTTTCACACCCGAAAATATGGCAATATAATGGGCATTTATTCTTACATTGCGGGGAATTTGCATGTATGATTGTGTCGTTATCCATACGGATACTTTGGCATGTGTTGAAGCAAAAGCGATTTCTTGTAATACTTCGTGTTTAAGAAACTTGCGGGATTGTGCCACATCATCACAAATGATTAATATCTTTGGTGCTTTTTCGTATCCCTTCGCCTCTATTTTGCTTTTCTGTTCGTCAAATATTCGTCGCAATAATTCTGGCTTGTCCTCTCGTATGATATGGTCGTCTTTCAATTTCAAAACATCCGTAAGCATCTTAGAAGGAGATAAACAAAACATATAAATCTCGTCCCACCAGCCCTTAAGCATGTGTTTATTACCTAGCAGGTTGGCGATCATAACGGACTTGCCACTGCCCGTAGCACCACAAATGATGAATAGCCCCATCCCCGGAAGGATGTTTCCCCTTTGAAGTGGTTTCTCTTTGACACTATCCCGCTCGGACTCTATTGCCTCAATTTTCAAACCTTTTTTAAATTTTTGTTCTTTTTTGGGTAATTCCGTTATGACTGGACGGCTGACTTGAAATTCATTTTCGTGTAATTCATCAATCTTACTGCCTTCAAGTGCCGTTCGTAAAAGTGTTTTTCGTGGTAGTCTATTTGGTCTAAGTCCTCGTTTCATTATTATACTTAAGCATTGAGAAAATAGTTTTGATTGTATCTATAATTATCATATTCAACACCATAAGGCATGGGCGGGTGTGCATAGTTGTTGAAGAATGGCGAGTATGGGCTTCCAAAAGAATAGTCAGACGGGGGATTAATCAATGGTTTAAAATCTTTTCTTTCTGCTCTAGTTTGCACTTGTGGCGGAATTTCTGCTTTGAAGTTCTTAATCATTCTAGCCTTAACGGACGGCATTCTTACCTTCTCCGACACTCTCTTAACAATAACTGCCCTGTTATAACGATTTATCATCATGTTATTGTTAGTGTTTCCAAACTGGGTGTTATCGTGCAACTCATACATAGGAGCATCAAGCACACGATCTGATCGCTCCTTATTTCCTTTGATTAGAATATTGGTTTTAGTTGTTCCAATTCCTCCATTCGGGTCGGACGGCATAGTAAAACGGGCAAGATTAATCAATTCCCTCCGTTGTTCTGCTGGTGTTTTCCCGATAAGTCTATCAACCAACTCATCAATCGCCCTCATAGAATCAACCATGGATTGATTTGGTGTAGTGTTTGGGTCTGGGTCTTTGCTTTCCGCATATTCCTTGTATGCTGGGTCATTAATATTAGCACTTTTTTCAACGAATGGAAGTCCCGCTTTTGTGCCACTAAGATAAGTTCCAGTCTGTGTGTTTTCTTCTGGTTCTGGTGCTTTTACTTCATCCTCCCCTTCGGGCGGTGGCGGTGGCGGGTTCGGTTGCGGTTGCGGTGGTGGGTCTAGCGGTGGTGGTTGCTTAGGTTGTGGCTTAGGTGGCAGTTGTGGCTTAGGTTGTTTCTTTGGTGGCAGTTGTGGCTAGGTGGCAGTTGTGGCTTAGGTTGTGCTGTGGTCAAGTGGTGGTGGTTGATTACTTGGCGGGGGGTTTACTTGTTTCAATTGCTCGTAAAAGGAATTTCCTTCGTCTTTCCTTCCGTTAACATAAGAAGTTACCGCTCTATTGTATATATCGGCCAATCTTACCGCCTCTGCCTCCTCAAGTTTACCTTCCTTCAATGGCTTATACACTTGTTGTAATTTGGCAATATTAGTCCTTACTTCTTTTTTTTGGTCTTCGTCTTGAATTGAACTGATTATTTTCGCGGTTGAATACTCGTGATATGAATGTTGTTGGTGTTGCGATAATTTTCCGTAAAGGTCATTATGAAGTTTGGTAAACAATTCATCACGATATTTATCCAGATCTCCTACCTTTATCTTATGGTCTCTGCTAAGCACTCTTTCAATGCTGTCAATATCCGCTTCCTTTTGAAACTTTTTACTAGTTAATTTTTTACCGCTTCCTTTGCTAACTATGTCAACATAGTCTTGTTTGATGCGGTCTTGGACTTCGGGCGGAAATTCTTTCAGTAATTCATCAATGGAATGTCTGGCAGTTTTTCTTCCCGCGACATCTACTATTTTTTCCCGTGGTGGTGGTGCCTGTGGCTGTACTTCAGCCATTTTTACTTCTGGTATATTATTATGAATATTATTATTATTATTATTATTATTATTATTATTTTCTGTATTTGATGCTGATGGTAGCGGTTCAACGGATTTTGACGGGCTAGGCGATACAGATTGAGATAATATGGGTTCAACGGATTTTGACGGGCTAGGCGATACAGATTGAGATAATATGGGTTCAACGGATTTAAGAATTTCTGGCGACGGAGTAGGCGATATGGAAGCAAATGTAGTTTCTGCAATTCTTTCTGCTATTGGTTTTACTGAGGAATAAAGATTTTCTATATTATTCGCAATATTGCTAACTTCAACCTCTATTGGCTCTTCAACTGATACCTGTTCTAATTCATTTGTAGTTTCTATGTTAGATACTCTTGCTAATTCTGCTTCGTTTAGAAACCCCGTTTTATAATTAGAACCAACTTTAGAAACATATGTAGTCCAGTCCAAGAAAAAGTCTTTGTAATCATTCTCTGCTTGGTATTTGTCAATATTCTTTTTTATCACGAAATCACCATTCTCGTCAAAATATCCTACATCTGCCAAGTATTTGTCATATTTTTCCATCACCGCATCAACCCATGATTTTACTTTTTTCACTTTTTCTGGCAAATCAATGGTAGAACCATACACCATTAACAAAGGAGACGATACAAATTTCTTCCCTTGAAAAAATGCCAAGGCAGACCCACCGAATAAAAATTTGAGTTTCCCGTGCAATTCACTCCATACTCGCTCCATGTGTCTTCTACTCGCCACTCCTGCTAACCTTCTCGTTGTTGTGCCTCCAAACAAGGATGGAAATTTTACAACCAGATATTTAAGAACATCTGTGCTCGTCTTCCATTCTCGCATCATGAGTGCGATTTCCTCCGCGATCTGCCTTCGCTTACTTAATGGATACTTAATAGGAGCATAGATTTTAGACAACTCATATACCGCCTTTGCCAGTGCTTTACCACCGACTGCATTCACACTCAACAAAGCGGATCCCATGTTGTGGAAATTCATGTTAGCACCTACATTTTTTACATAATCTCTATCGGAAAAATGTTGCACCATATCGTCCGACGACATATGCATGAGGTCGTGTCGTATCGCTTCATAATCAATCTTATTTACGGGGAGATGATAAGATGCTGTTCCGATTTTGCCCTTGTAGTCTAATCCAAATCTGTTCCGCAAGTCCGTTCCGGGGCCGTTGAAGTTGTAGTGAGGGACATGCCACTCTTCTCCTTCGTATACTTCCGCCAAAGAGGGATTGTCTTTTTTTTTCTGTTTGGCCATTTTATATTTCCTGTTATATAATATGGATAAAGAAAAAAGTAAAGACGAACAACAACTTGAAGAATTGGAAAAACTCGGCAAAGAGATAGACAACATCCGCATTAATCAAAACTTAGTAAATAGAAACCCTGCCGTTTTTAGAAAACCCGAAAATATACTTTACCGCCTGCCACTGACGGATAAGCAACGGGAGACGATTTACAACAATATAGTAAAAGAAAAGGCTGGTTAATATATGTTATCAATATTATTGTTTGTATTACCATTTGTGCTAAGTCGCACGGCTTGCGATTTCTACATTTTAAATAGAGACTACAACAACAAAAAAGAAAACTGCATCTACTGCATACAATCTGGATTAAATGTTAATTTTACCTGTGTGTATATCAACAATGGCAACAATGACTGCCGTTCATTTATGGATACAATCCCCCTGATATGTGCTGGAGATAATAAATGGTATAAAACTGCATTATATGAGTGCTCACTTCTTTGAAGCATTCGGGCTAGGAAGCACTATACCCACCAAAAGTGTGAGTATTCCGACATAGACATTCGCAGTTTCGCAGGGGAGGTTTTTTTCGCTTAATTTCACTAAACATAAGATCATTATTCCAATGATTATAGTCATTTGAAAGAGATATTTAATCAATCTGCTATCAGTCTTCTTATTAGTCATACAACAATTCCATTCATTTTCTATCTCGTTTTCAATTTTTTTCTCTTCTGTTTTTAGTTCCACTTCAAGGACACGGGACTTTAATTCTGGAGTTAGTTCGCCATCCATATCCATAATAGGTGGGGGTCTGTGAAGTCTGGTTGTATTATTAGCCATTTTCTCTAATTTCTTGTAGTATATTCATGAGATTTTTATTTTCTTTTTCTAAATTATCTACCCTATCTCGGACATGTCCGAGATTATCTGATAATTGTTGAACGGCCTTAATTAACGGGGCATAAACTCTGAATAACCTATACCATAACCGACATCACCACTATCAACACATTTAACATCTTCTGGATTAACACTTACACCTTCAATTCGTATTCCGCTCTTTGCTTTGGACAGGGAACCATAATTGTTTCTTTTATAAAACCGCCAAAATCTAGCATATCCATTTCTGTTAGTATTTCTTCTAATTCCTGTGCTATTAAGCCAGTCCTACATTTCTTTTTGTCATCAATCATACGATAGCAACTGGATTTAACTTATTAATAAAATCTAAGCCTAACATTCCTTTATATCTTCTTTTTTTCTCCTGTCTGAATATTGAATTGGATTAGACAATACCCATAATTGCCCATCGCTCGCTCTTAATGACATTAAAGCAGTATTTGAATTATTCTCCCATATGAACCCACTCGTTGAAGAACCATTACTCTAAATCTAATAGCATAAGAAGTTAATCCTCCCCTCCTCCTGCTGGTGCTGTTCCTCCACTTAATGTTTTATTTGTCCCAGACTGAGACATATAAATCCCCCAGTTTGATCAGTAGCATCCCATACAAATATTCCGCGCTACTACCCCCGTCTGTTTGTCCTTGAATTGCTATTTTTGCCCCATTAGTTGTTGCGATGCCGTTGTTAGCACCCCAGAATATGTAATCCCCGCATTTGCCGTAATCAATCCTTTTGTCCATAAAGTCCCGTTTGCCCCGTTTAATGACATTAACAATTGCTCTGCTGAATTTCCCACACAAAACCCATCGTAGCATCATTAGCCACTCTAAACGAAAACTATACGAACTAAAATCATTTCCTGAAACGGCTAAACCATTTGCTAAACTTTATGTTTGAGCCCACCAGATGCTGCATAAATTCCCCAACTCGTATTGTCGTATCCCATAGAAATATTCCTTTTGCATTTGTTCCGTCTGTTCCCTGAATCCTATTTTGCCCACTGTATTCGTTGCTGATGTTAGTGTGCCGTATATGTAATCCCGCATTTGCGTTATTGCTTTGCGTGTTGCTTGTTGTTATTTATATTCTTCCGCCTATGATATTGACTATCCGTTAACTTATATCTGTTATAGCCACTCCAGTGCTGTTGTTGTTGTATATACCAGTTATTGTTGCCGTTATCTAATTTTCCACTCTTTGTCGCTTGCTGTTGTTGTTGATATACCCGCGGTTGAAGTAATTGTTGTTCCCGTTATTGTTCCGCCATTTGTTATATTGTTTGAGTTCATATCTAAGGCACCATAAAACCGCATACCGCCAGCATTGTTAAAACGGACAATGTCAGACGAAGCACTTTTATTATCCAAAAGTTTTGAAATATAAAGTCCCGCCCCTTTTACATCAGATGCTACATTCGTGAATACATAACCTCGTTGGTTCGCGGTTCCACTTGTAGCAGTATTTAGAGTAAATAAGAAATACTGATAATCTCCTGATGTCTGTGAAAAGAATATATCTCCTCCATTTTGGTTTAATATCCTCGCCCCATTATATGTTATATTTCCACCATTAGTGATAGTTTGATTATTAAAATCAGCATTGTTCGTTAAAGTTAGATATTTTATCATCAGTGCTCGCACCATTAAATGTTTTACTTCCTGTTATGGTTTGGTCTGTTGTTAGTTTTACATTTTGTCCGTCCAATGTGTCCGCATACCCTTTTGTCGCTCCGTCCGTTGATAATGTCGGAGTTCCAAGGTTGGCTATTTTGCTACTATTACAATCTAGCCCCGAAGCATTTACCCAACCGACAATCGCCCATCAATAATGAAACTTATTTTTTTCGCATTTATTTCAAAGTTATAATTTACACCAGTGCCCATATCAAGGCATCCGATAGTTCCTATATTGGCTGTGGAGTTAAAAACCACGAAAGTTCCTTTTGTTGTCGCATTCGTTGAATTTCCTGTTATTTCAAGGGCACTGCTAAATGTCTTAATTCCTGCTATGGTTTGGTTTCCTGTTAGTTTCACATTTTGCCCGTCTTTGTATCAACATAACTTTTGTTTGCTCCGTCCGTTGTTGCTGATGGTGTGGCTAAGTTTGTTATTTTGTTGTTATTCAAAGATAGTGTAGTGCCAGTTGCGGTTATAATTACAGTATTACCCGAATATAACTCAACATACGAACCCGTTATTTGTATCGGATAATAAGTCGCAGTTGCTATTTTTTGTGCGGCAATCATTCCAATATTTGTCGCTGTATCAAAGGCAACACCGATACCATCAAAAGCGGTTGGAGCAGTAGCACCCCGTACTTCTATTGTTGAAGTAAATTTTTTATTCCCTGCTATGGTTTGGTCTCCTGTTAGTTTAACGACAGAAGTATCAAGAGTAGAAACATCAACACCATCAACAAGATTAACATTTGTTATACTTTGGCTTTTCATATCAATCCCCGCACTAGCATTTATTATGTTGCTGAATGTTTTGGTTCCTGCTATAGTTTGGTCTCCTGTTAGTTTAACGACAGAAGTATCAAGAGTAGAAACATCAACACCATCAACAAGATTAACATTTGTTATTGAAAATCCACCCATATTTAAACTGCCCGTCATAGCCGTTGTGCCGTCCTTTGCCAGTTTCGTATCGGTATATGCTTTTGTTGAAGCATCGCCGTCATAGAATGGCGCGGGCAGTCCGCTGATTGCTGTCGTGCTGTTAAAATTTAAAACATTATTTGTCAATGTCATTCCACCACCTGTTGTTGGAGCAAAAAGTATAGAAGAACCGACAATAGTTAGTGGATAGCCCGTGGCTCCACCTGCCTCCGACGAATAGATAGAGCCCATATTATTGTTGTAATTGAAGAATAACTTGCCAGTGTTTAATGGATTTGAGTCTTTTACGGCCACATAAGTAGTAAATGTTTTATTCCTGTTATGGTTTGGTCTCCCGTTAGTTTAACGACGAAGTATCAAGAGCCGAAACATCAATACCATCAACAAGATTAACATTTGTTATGCTTTGGCTTTTCATATCAATACCCGCACTAGCATTTATTATACTGCTAAATGTCTTAATTCCTGCTATGGTTTGGTCTCCTGTTAATTTAACCACAGCACTATCAAGAGCCGAAACATCAATACCATCAACATTACCGACATTTACTATATTAAAACTTCCCATATTCAAATTTCCAAACATCATAGTGAGGCCATCCAATTTAAGAAAAGGTGAGTTTGTATTGCGCCATTGCCCTGTGCTATAAATGAGTAGTTGGTTATTTGTGGGTGTGCCTGTTATGACTACATCCGTTAATTTATCCAATTCAAAGTCGCTTATATAACTTGAAGTCAATGTAGCAAATGAAGTATTGCCGAGCCCGTCCGTTTTTAATATTTGATTAGCCGTGCCGTCCGCTAATGGTAAGTCGTATTCGTTATTAATTGACACATAACCAGTATCAGATATCAACAAAGAAGAGTTATTATTTCGCGACGATATTGTTATGTCATCAGTCCTTGCTTGTATTGAGTTTGCTTCAATATGGTCGCCATATAATACGCCATCAACTTCTAAATCCTCGTCTATTATCACAGAGCCGTAATAGTGATATGCCCACGGATTGCCTAAATGGTTCATATTTTAATTGTATTATTTTATAATAAATCTTATAGTATAAGATATATATATAGTTTAAAAAAATGAATATATTTGGCCATTCGCAAGAGCAACAATCTATTGACACAAAAACAATCGCGGTCGTGGCTACCCCGACATTAACAAGAAACATTCAAAATGCGTATGTTGGTCTTGACTATGGTCATGGATGACGAGTTCCACATTTACCACTCTATGCACGGGCGGATATGGTAGCAAAACAATATCAAGTTTAGGATATGGTTATTTCATTAATGTATCATTTCGTGGTTCATTGAATTTACCCGCTCCGACTGGCATTGCCACTTTTCAATTTTGGTTTCATATCACAGATGGCACGAATACATATGATTATTATACCGAAGTGCTAAATTATACAACCGCCATTGATTATAAGTCTTTTGATTGTGTGTGGCTAATCCAAAGATATGGAGTTCAAATGAATTTGATATGGCAGATGACTTGTCCAAACCCGTCTGACACTACCAACAACAGCACTATAAGAATTGTAAATAATACAACCAATGATGCTCTGGTAACGTATGCGGCGGATGCTCCAATAACATTGGAAGTATATTACAAAACGGCATCTGCGGATTATGTCTCTTTTAAACCATCATATTTCAATATTGATGTGATGAGAGACATAGCACTAACTGCCTCTTACACTTGAAACCTGTCATACATATCTTTTAGTGTCGTGAGTTTGCCCTCGTGTTGAGATAAGACATCGCGGAAAAACGTCTTATAATCTAACTTACCATATTTAAGAGTGGGGCGTTGCTCTGGCGGTATATGTCCGTATCTACTCTCGTGCCATTTCTTCATATCCTCCTGTAATATGGTGCGGTCTTCAACTTTCATATACAAGAAATTGAACGGGTCTTTGGATACTTTCAAATGTGCCGTTATTATTTCATAGCAACTATACCCGCCCTCGGGCGGATTCCGCTTTGCTTTAATCGGTGTTTTCTTCTCTTCTTTTGCTTCCGTTTCTTTTTTTCTATTTCCTCCCCACGTTGCCTTGATTTCAGTAATGCCTGTTTCTACTAAATCCGCCGTTTTGAATGGATCACTCTCTTCCTCTGCCATACTGCTAACTATGTTTTCCAGTGTAGTGGCCGACGGCATTTCTACTTTTACATTGTCGCTAGTATGTTGATCAACATTTGGTTTGTATTGTTCATAAAATGATACAATGTCGGGTTTCGTCCATTTAATGGTCGGTTTCTTAACATTGCTATCAATCTCCCATTTGGCGATCTCGTCAAGGTAGAATTGCTTTGTGCTCATACTATATAATGGATAGAAAAAAAATACCAGAAGGTATTATTGTTTATTCATCGTCGTCGTCCTGTGTGCTAAATCGCCATTCTTGGTCTCCGTAAATAGTTCGCCATGTGTTCTGGCATTCTTCCAGAGAGGGTAATTGTATAAATCTTGGTCTCCTTCCGCCTATGGTTTTCTTTGTTTCCCTTGCATCGGGGATCAGTTTTTTCATTTGCATCCAGAAACTAGTTCGTGAGGTATGGGGATCGTTAATATTTGATTTGTATATGTCATACATTACTTCTTTTGAAACTTCTTCGCCAAATTGTATTTCTGGCATTCCGCTTGAAATATGGCCATCGTTTAAACAATCCAACCACCACTTTCTTATTTTAGATAATGTTTTTGCTTTTTGTTGTCGTAGTCCGCCTGTTAATATCGTCTCGCGATCGTTAAAAGTGCTAAGGTCTCGTTCGGCAAGAAACTTCGCCAGTCGCTGTCGGTCAATTGCACGAATATCCGCAATCACTTTTCTTTTTTCGTTTTCTTTCATTAGTGCCAATTCGTCCGATACTTCCAATACCAGCCATCGTTGCTCCGTCGTTCCTGCGGGGACAACCCATTCTTCGTTAGAAGCAAGCACCAAGAAGAAGATATTTTCTAATGTGAGATTTGGTAAATATTTTTGTTTGAGAGTGAGTGTATTTTCGGATACCATTTTCTTAATAGTGCCCGCTCGTTCCTTATCACCACCCCACACCATTTCGTCCATATATACGACTATAGCCCGTGCTAGTTGTGCATTGAAGTCGCCTAACACTTCTTTCACATCGGAGGGCTGAAAGTAATATTCGCCACCAATAATATCTTTGAATATTTCAAGGATAATCCCCTTACCTGCTCGTTCTGTGCTGGTTAGCACCAAAGATAAATGTAATTTCTCCCACGGCTTTTGGTAAATGTGTGCAAACATATCTAAAACCTTTTTATAGACATTTTGGTCTCCACCGCACCATCTGTTTAAAATATGTTGAAAGAATGGCTCGTTTTTCTCTTCTTCTGGAGTAAATGATTTTACATCGTGCAATGTGTCGGCGGGGACGGCAAATCCTTTGAATAAGTTGTAAAACCCTTTTTTATTGTCATCAAAGTATGCCTTGGGGTCAAAGATAATATCATTTACCTCTCGTCGTTTCGGGTGAGTATTCCACATTTTGTATAAATCAACAACATTCAATGTGGCGGGGTTTTTGCCTAGTGCCATCCAGTCTTCCTTTGAAAGATTAGTCTTTATTCTTTTGTTTTTGAAGAAGGCCTCCATCGCCGTTTCTGTTTTATAACGAAACACCATTTTATCCCTAGCATCAATGTATTCTTCAATTATGGTTGGCTTTGCCAAGTTAGCAAAACAATATGATTTGTTCATCCATGCCAAAGCGGTTTCTAGAAAATCTTTGAATTTTTCAATCGTCTTACACTCACTGCCAAGTCGCCGTAAGTCATCAATAGTGTTGATATCGTGAGCAATTGCGGGAGTAAATTCATGAATTCGCACACCTTTACCTTCACAACCCGTATCATGGCAGTAGAAATAAAGCCCGTCTCGTTTCCACACAACATAGCAGTTGTCGCTTTGGTTCTCCTCGCCATTTATGATACATTTTCTCACTCCTTTCGTTTTTAAAACAAACATTCGTTGCTTTTGCTCTTTTATCTCCACATTAGCCACTTTGCTGAGTATGATTTGTTCAACTTCGGCAATAGTTATGTGCTGGTATCGTCGCAGAGAAGTGTATTCGGGCAGTTTAACACTATAATATGAGGTTTCGTCGGGTCGCATGATTAAGTAATCATCAATATCCACATCTTGCAATAGTTTCAATGTATTGGTTTTTGGTGTATAAGAGTATGGAAGCAACACACGACTGCTCCCGTCTTTATGAGAGTAAATGGTGCGAAATGCTCGGTTCTTGTTATACACGGAGATATCCAGAATGGTTCGCAGTTCAATTTTTTTATCCTGTCGTTCAAAGGTAAAGCAGAGGTCAGTGTAATTTTTTTCAATAATGGTTTCAACGAATTTCCAAAATTCTTTTTGTGTGTCGCAGTTGGCAAATACGAAGCCGTTGTCATATGAAAAGTGGCACGACATCTTATCACCCTTGCAAGCATCCAAGTATTTGGCCTTTTTCGGGTTGTATTTCATACCAAGTAGTTGAAATACATTTTCCATTAAATCGTTCCATCGTTCATACATCTTCTCTCGCGAGATACTCAAGTTATCGCCGTCCAAATCGGCAAACATTCGCTGTGGCTTACCATCCATCAACACTTCGTAAAATTGTTTTTGTTCTTCGGGGGTTTTTTCAATCAATTCAATAAAGTCTTCTTGGTTTGGTAAAGTAGTAAATTGTTTGTTGCCCCATTTGATAAGGATTTCGGCCGTTTTGCCCTCCAGTGCTTCTTCCTGTTTCCAGTGCCAGTTGCCATTGTCCAACATAGGGGCGGTCATTGTATATCAGTAGTTAGATTTTTTATAGAAAAATAATTAAATTGTTCTATATATCTATACCCATATGTTATCTTATCCTTAGATGAAATTAAAATATTCTATATATACTTACCGCAACCAAAAGGGAGTGTTGTTTCGCATTTTATTGTAGCAGTCGCATGGTTCATATCCTCTGTAAGCATTACAAAAGGGGCATTGGTAAAAGGCCTTTCGCATGCATGTCGTATGGTAGTATTTGTCCTTGTTCGGGTATCGTGCTATTATATTTTTTGAAATCGCCCTTTTACTTTCGCAGTGGCTACAAAATTTAACATTGGGGTCGTTAAGTCTAACTAGCAACGACAACTCTTTATTCATTTCGCGATTGTTAAACCGCTTGACACAATGTGATCCAATAATCATCTCAGCACCACTGTTCTGTGCTTGATTATGAAGTTCTTTGTAATTATGTGCCCACAGCAACAATAACTTTCTGTGCTACCTTCTAGCATATGTGCCACCTGCCAGTCTTTAGTTTCCCATCGGCCGTCGGGGGCAACAAAACGGACAGCATTGATTAAATTTAAAAAATAATTTCCCTCCGTGTAATCAATTTGCAATTGTAAATCTTCGTGTGCCCAGTATGGGCGTGTCATCAGCAGTCTAGTGTCCATAGTATATCTACCATGATATACTTATATATAAAATAATTTATATATTTACCGCCAGACTATCCCGCAATCGCCTCAAACTTATCAATTCTTCCTTTTGTTTTTCGTATCGCTCCTTCCGCTGTGCCTTAATTTTTTCCTTATTTTTGTGGTAGTAAGCCTTGGCATTTGCTCGGTTCTTATCGGGGTGTGCCTTCAAGTAAGCACTTGCCCTTTCCCTCCTTATTAATACCCGTTCGTCGGGCGTGTTATATTTCTTTTGTCTCGGCATGTTATATATATAATTATATTGTTTTAATTATTTAAATCAAAATTGTTTAATCATTAGATTTCCACTGGATTTCCATCACCACACATTGGATAAAGGCCGTCCGTCTGCGAGAGAGAGCAGAGGGAGATTAATTAAAATTCATCTTCCTGCCCCTGTCCGCCCTTGGGCCTTGGGAGCCGAAAACCCTTTTATATAGGGCTATACTATTTTAGTAGAGACTATATTTTTTTTTATTTTCTTATATAAGGTTGGACACCCTGTCCAAGTAAAAAAAGTAACAATAGTAAGTATAATAACATATAAAATCCTTTAAAAAACATAATAAAAAGTGTCCGAGGTCTTAAAACTGAAGTCGGCCGTGTCCAACGTGGGGGATTGGACACTATGTAGGAAGCGGTATTTTATAAAAACTCTCTCTCCCGTGCTTATACATTAAGTGGTATATAGTATATTTATGTTAAACATAAGCGGTATATAGTATATACAATGGATACCGATACAAAACAGCAACGATACAGAAAAAAGTATAAGGAGAAACATCCAGAGAAAATAAAAGAAAAACAAAAGAGGTATGTGGAGAAGAATAGAGATAAAATAAATGAACGACGAAGGGAATATTACAAGAGAAATAAAGACAAAATACAGCAACAACAAAAGAAATATTTAGACAGCAATAGAGCAATAATAAATGAATACAGAAGGGAATATTACAAAAAGAAACATGATGTGAGCCCTAATCCTGACATTGAATACTTAAAGACACTTGATTTTTAACTCAACAACCCCCCAACCCCCCGTTTCAACTTCGTTGAAACCCGCCCCCCTTCCCCCCTATGGTCATTTATATATATACGGC
>WBZZ01004515.1:37500-40000 GCA_019918135.1 Paulinella micropora
CGATTCCCGTCGGTGCCACCAGTATTTTCATTGAACATACCGGTCCGTCTGGTTCCCGTCGGTGCCACCAGTATTTTCATTGAACATACCGGTCCGTCTGGAAGTGTTGGAACTGCCCGTGCGGGGGTGTCATTAGAGCCTATCGTCAATTATTCGTACTCCCCTCACGGGTGAGACGATGGAGGCGCATGTGCAGATTTGCATCAGCCATTGACAGAGAAGCACTATTATTATTATTATTATTATTATTATTATTATTATTATTATTATTATTATTATTATTATTACTATTATTAGGGAGTACATAGGCCATTGGTCCTTTTCAATGGGCTGATTGGTATAAAGCTCCTAGAGTAATGTTCTATGCCGTCACTTCCTTTATTCCACTGATTGGTGTGGAGACTTTCCTTATGGAATGGAGGACTGGATGCACATGGCCTTTTGGCTCAGCAATAGGCAGGAGATACATTATTATTATTATTTATTATTTTATATTATTATTATTATTATTATTATTATTATTATTATTATTTTGGACACCGTGATAGCCCAGTGGTCAAGTTCTACCATCTGGGCCCTGTCGCCAGTTCGATTCCCGTCGGTGCCACCAGTATTTTCATTGAACATACCGGTCTATTTCTGGACCAGTATTTTCATTGAACATACCGGCCCGTCTGGAAGTGTTGGAACTGCCCTTGCGGGGGTGTCATTAGAGCTTATCGTCAATTCTTCGTACTCCCCTCACGGGTGAGACGATGGAGGCGCATGTGCAGAAATGCATCAGCCATTGACAGAGAAGCACTATTATTATTATTATTATTATTATTATTATTATTATTATTATGGAGGGGTGCACAGTATGGCACCCCACGGGAAGAGGAGGTGGTTGGGCCTCTTCCCACTGGTTTCGAGGCTATATCGTTGTGTTGGCTCCGAGGCTATGTTGTTGTGTTGGTTCCGAGGCTATGTAGTTGTGTTGGTTCCGAGGCTCTGTTGTTGTGTGGGTTCCGAGGCTATGTCGATGTGGGTTCCGAGGCTATGTTGTTGTGTTGGTTCCGAGGCCATGTCGTTGTGTTGTTTTTTATAAGACATACACCACGTGGGATCAAAGGGGTATTTACATTCCGCGATCTAGGGGTGGTGACGGGTTTCGAGGCGTCCCAGATACTTACCACAAAACGTCCTCATGCGCTGGCAGACCGCATGAAATGTCTGCTACCCCTGTGAGTACCTCCATGCGGGACCTACCCAGTCTCGTGGAGCTCTCACGCGGGGAAGATCAATCATTTGTAGTTGATTTCCTGCAAGGTACCCGACACTGTGCGGGTAGTAGGGACTTCTTTTTGGGGCCTTCTATGCAGGATGGTTAGAGTCACTCTTCCCTCCCCAACATACTCACTGTAGTCCCTGTTGGGTCGAGGGATGGAGGCGCATAGCCCTCGGGCTCAGCCATGACAGATCAATATAAAAATATATATATTATTATTATTATTATTGTTATTATTATTGTTATTGTTATTATTATTATTATTATTATTATTATTATTATTATTATTATTATCATTATTATTATTCGATGCAGGCGCGCCCATCGGCAAGGACGTGGTTGCATTTCTAGAAAAGTGTTTCGGCGTGCCAGGTCATGTATGTATCTATCTATCTATCTATCTATCTATCTATCTATCTATATATCTATCTATCTATGCCATTTGTGTATGTATAGTGTCGGACAGTTATGGCGCCACTGAGTTTGACGGCGGATTTCACCAAGGACGGCCAGTGCCAGGTCGCTCCTTTTCTCATTGTATGTATCATGCTCGTGTTGTTTTTTGCCACCATGTGGCGTTGCAATCGCAATGAAAGGAGTTATGACAACAGTCCAACTGAGCCCACTGCTGACCAACTGCAAGCACCACCACCACCACCATCATCATCATCATCATCATCATCATCATCAGCATCGCCATCATCTTCATCATCATCATCATCATCATCATTACCATCACTATCATCATCACCTCTTTGAATTCTATATCCGATATTTGCGACACTTTTTTTTTTTTTTTTTTTTTTTCCCTTATCCTTTTATGTATTATTATCATTTTGCTTCTGCCTAGGCCGCCGGTACCAGGTAGGTAGGCAGATTTATTGATAATTATTTCTAGATTAAAACACTCCTTTCTTTGATTATTAATCTACTTACTTGTATTATCAATCATGATGGATTAATTCATTTACTCATTTACCTAATTACCTATTTACTTCTTTACTTATTTACTTACTTATTGGTTTATTCGTATTTCTGCAGGCGCTTCGTTCCGCCTGCTTCCCGTACCACAGCTTGCCTGTTACCCTTCCGACCAGCCCTTCCCACGCGGCGAGGTCGCGGTGAAGTCTCCAGCCCTCTTCACTGCTTACTTCGCTGACCCCGAAACCACGTGCCAGGTCTTTGACCCGGACGGTTTCTTCCGCACGGGCGACGTCGCGCGACTCAAACCAT
>WBZZ01004515.1:47500-50000 GCA_019918135.1 Paulinella micropora
AGATCGCAAAAGAGCAACGAGCTACGCAGGATTGGGGATGGGAAAAACCCAAGGCGCGGAAACATCGATGAACAGAGAACGATACCATGCCGCGAGCCCCGCATTCGATTGGTCGAAGGTGGCAGGTCCATCCGTTGTCCTCGATTTGAGATTTGAGCACATTATATCGGTTAGTCTTGTAGGCTCGTGCATCAAGGATGTTTTCCTCGACCGGGCACGTGAGCTCGATCAGTATACATATCTTGGTAGACAATGACCAGACAACAATATCGGGGCGGAGGTCAGTGACACAGATGTGGACAGGAAAGGCTTGCTCAGAACCGGTGTACTGGGTTTGGAGCTGCCAATCGTTTGCGGTGTCAAGCAGGCATGGACGATGAAATGACTGCCCTTTAGACTTCTGCTCGCCCTCTTTCACAAACATAGACTTTGATTCATTTTCGTCTATACGGGAGCGTTTGTTATGGCTCTCGATGTGTTTTTGAAGGGGAGCTTCAATAGTGCAGAGCACAGAGTCGTGACGCCAGGTATAACGGCCTTGTTTGAGGGCAACATGGCAACCGGAGAGGATGTGACATAAATGTGCTTGACCAGAACAGAGAGCACACTTGTTGTTGGGAATGATTCCCCACAGACGTCTAAGGTCGGGGGTAATAACCGAGTTTGTGCTTGCATTGATGACCCAAGAGATTAAGCGGGGATTACGGGTTCCGATGAGGCGAGCCCAGGAGAGGTCAAAGGGGCATGCGTCTTCAAAACGAAGAAAGCACCCTTGCATGGCTTGTCCATGTCATGCACTGTGGTTGCCTCAAGTATTGTCTCAGCAGCTAATTCTAAAATCCTGTCTTTGCGGTCTGTGATGGAATGTTCTTTTGGGTAGCGACCATGGCCAAGTCCGAGATGATCGGATTGGCCTCGATGTTTGAATTCAAAATCAACTTGTGCCTCAAGCTTTTCGAGCACAGGCTCTGGTTTCCAGATAGTTCGAAACGTTTCGTGTTTCGTCAGGTTCATCGCATAGATGGACGAGAGGTGTTTATCTGGGCAGTACTTCAGCATGTGAGCACGGTTGATTTGAAGTCGCTGGTAAAAAGACACGATGGACTGGAGCTGTAGACCGAATTTCGAGCGTGGGCGGTAAAGGCAGGAGACCAGAGCTCTTTTGTAGATATTGACCCATTTTTTGAGGAAGCGGGTCGCAATTTTCTCAAGGGTTTTGGCGAAAGATAAGCAGAGGTCATAAATGAGAAATGGTCAGGCAAGTGACTGGACAGCATAGTGCTGGTAGAGCCAAAGTTTCATAAAGCCATTGATCGAGCAGCTATCGATGGCTTGCATAGAAAGAATGAACTTCTTTTGGATTTCTGCTCGTTGTTCGTTTTCGCTGAGGTCATGGTAGACAATCCATCCGAGGTCTTTGAAAGGCTTGTCAGCGATGAAGTTAATTGGTTTGCCAGTAATAGTCAGGGCGGGGTCGAAAGGTGGGAACGAAATCGGCATTAATCGTTTGAGACCCTTATGGTCGTCGGCTTTAGTCCAATATTTGAAAGCAAGGCTTTTGCATTTGGGCGGTTTCGCGGCCATTGTTCTGGTCCATGTGAGAAATTTGTCTATCATGTTGATGGACGATTGACAGTGTTTCGTGGATCGGCTGTGTAGTTTGAGATCGTCAGCATAGGCAGCTTCGTGCACGATTACTTCATCCGTTGAGGTCTTATGTTTGAAATGGTAACCGTTGTTTTTGGTCAACGATGATAGGAGGTCAAGCAGTAGATTGAAAACTATATTGAAAAGGAGAGGAGAGATGCAGCATCCTTGAAGACGCCCACAGCAAAAACGAAGGGTTCTGATGACCATTCTTTCCCTTCGATTGTGGCTACTAAGAGTTCGTAATATAAGAAGATTATGCGTGCAAACATAGGGGGCACGTGGTACCACCAGAGAGCGAACTGGATCAAGTTGTGATTTACGCTTCCAAAAGCGTTTTGTAGGTCAATCCATGCTATGACCAGTTGGCGATAGTGATCTTTTGCATTTCTGATGGTAGTCTTTGTGGTAGCAATGTGTTCGGGGCATCCTGCAACGTTACGGAGGAAACCCTTTTGTTTTGCTCTGTCAAAGTATTTGTTATCCAGCAGAAAACTCTCTAGGCGTTTTGACCACAAAGAGAAAAATACCTTACCCGAGCAGTTTGTCAGAGCAATCGGACGATAGTTTGAGGCCTGAAGTGGATCGCCGTCCTTATGAAGGAGGGAGATAGCAGCGTGGGCCCAGCTGTTAGCTACATCAGTTGTCCAACACTTGACAATGAGTTTGTGTAAGAAAGATAAAGCGGTGGGAAGTCTCTTGTAAACAAGGTAGCTAATACCATCTCTGCCAGGGGCTGCACCATTACGCTTAGCGAGCACAGATCTTTTGGTTTCCAAGAAGGACGGTGGCTTGAGGTCAAAGGGGACAGTTGGTAGAGGTGGGCGAACCATTTCAGGTAAGGGCACGTAGG
>WBZZ01004515.1:57500-97500 GCA_019918135.1 Paulinella micropora
ATCGATCGATCGATAGATAGATAGATAGATAGATAGATAGATAGATAGATAGATAGATAGATAGATAGATAGATAGCTAGATAGATAGATAGACAGAGATTTAGATTAAAGTTTCATAGTTTTCAACTTGAATCGATTATTCTAACCAACCTTGTCTTGCAGAAAATGCGAAATTGTTCCTGGGATATGTGAGAAGGATAGGGTAGAATATGAAATTATCTTACTTAGGGTCTATCTATCTATCTATCTATCTATCTATCTATCTATCTACCTATCTATCTATCTATCTATCTATCTAACTATCTATCTATCTATCTATCTATCTATCTATCTATCTATCTATCTATCTATCTATCTTAGGACAAGGGGCACCCATCGCCCCCCTGCTGGCCTCCTTCAGAAAGCACAAGCCAGGACGAGGCATCTCTCTCTCTCTCTCTCTCTATATATATATATATATATATATATATATATATATTATATTATATTATATATATATAAGTATATGTATATATATATGTATATATATTTTTATTTATATATATATATATTATATATTATATATATGTATATATATATATATATATATATGTGTGTGTGTGTGTGTATGTATGTACGTATGTCTATCTATCTATCTATCTATCTATCTATCTATCTATCTATCTATCTATCTATCTATCTATCTATCTATCTGCCTCATGATCTATACACCTACCTACCCGTCTACCTACCTACTTGCCTACTTACCTACCTACCTACCTACCTGCCTGCCTACCTACCCTAGGCAGCAGGGCGGCGGCGCTGGACAGCACGCAGCTGCAGCAGCACCTTGCCGAAGCGCGGCGGCACGGGCTGCTCAAGGCTGGGCTGCTGCCTCCTGACTGCTGCTTGCAGACCCTGCAAAAGACCTTCCGCTTCCTTCGAGAGCACAGCCTGCTCCCCGTTGAAGAACTGACAGTCAGGGGAAAACTGTGATCACGGGACCATGTGCCGCGAGGCAATTTTTTACGCAATCAAAAACTTGCCACTCGTAGCGATAAGCATCCGTGGGAAATCGAAGTATGAGAAGGAAGTGGTATTTCGAGGGTGTGAAAGTTTGACTTTAGGTCACCCGCTGCATGAAATTGGATTTTCATGACTTTTTATGTCAGGCTTAACCCTTGCTTGCAAGTTTTTACGCTTGCTGCACTTTTAATACCCGGGACTCGCTGAAGTGATCGATCCCAGGATCTGCAGGTGCGGCGTGATCCTCAGCCCCTCAGCCTCAGCTGGCGGCGATTCGGCCGCCGGAGTCTGTGAGTTTGTATACAACTCTTCAAGTTGGCAGATGCAACGAACTCTTATTAAGAACACTATGGCTGCATTGAGTCCTGACTCTGTGTGAGCAGGTGAAATACCAGTAAATAGCAGAGAGGTCACTTCGTTTATTTACGCAATTTCGAACTCGTTGCAGGCTTGGAAGCAACTTACGATCGAGGGTGAATCGTAGATTGTGAGTCTCCAGTTCTCAAACGGATAGTGTCTTTTTGCTTCAAGTTAACAGTCATAAAACGGATAGTGTCGGGTTGGTGAACTCGAAAAGCAAACTGATTTGGGAAGCTAGGATGACTGGGAACGGCACGTAGCCTTAAAAAAGACAGTCAAACATTGTTTTTCCATTCACTCTTGTTACCCTTGTCCGCAAATTTACCGCAACGACGACACTGCGTGTTTCACGGGAAATCAGGGGAAAAGGTAATTGAGTGGGAAAAAGGCAATAGTTGATCTTTTCTAAAAACTCAGAACTTTGACTTGATCGTTTGAAATCATTTCTGAACGGAATCGAAAACTAGTTAGTGAAGTCGAAACGTCGTGCAGAGGAGAATCTAATGAACCGGTCGAGTTATCAACGGTAAAGGTTTTAGCCTGTCGTTAAGGTGCTTAGTCTGATAGCTCCCCCCCCATACAATATGTAATTTCATCGCCCTATCGTTATTCCTATTTCGTTTCCGACGTTACCCGGAATTACCGTTACCTGGGTAGTTTAATTTGTCATAAGGACGGATAGATCTAATTCCACTTAATTATTTAGTGATACAGTGGACACTATACTTTGCCACTCTAGTGGCAGTATTAACTTAATCAGTCTTAGTAGAAATTTCTAGATAAGTAGGGACACAGTCATTATATTTCAAATCTTCCCTCCACCTTGTTTGAAAGTTCCGTTACGCTTATCTTAGTTTTGCGACGTGTTTCTAGATAAGTAGGGACACAGTCATTATATTTCAAATCTTCCCTCCACCTTGTTTGAAAGTTCCGTTACGCTTATCTTAGTTTTGCGACGTGTCGTCTGTAGTTGTCAGATCACTTTATTGAATTGCCTTCCCTTACTTTGGTTACTGTATTACTATCAGAGACACAGGACCGGTGGACTCTGAAAGGAGTCGGTAAAGGCCTCTCTAAATGAGCATGCTGAGTTGCTCAAAGGTTACGAGCCTTGAGGCAGATAAGGGAGTCAGCTTCTCACTGAAGCAGACGTTGAGTGCAATACCCATCTTAGAGGGAAACAATAGAGGTTACTCTGACTTTAGATACAAGCTAGAAAACTATGCTGAAGGCATTAGTGCCTGGCACGGGGAATATGTGAAGCTAGCCTTCGCCAACCCCGCAAGAGCAAAGATTAAGTCCCCCTCAGGCTATGACCACGCTGAGGCGATGGATCTAGAGGAGAGGGATTTGCCAGAGGAGCCGGAGTCGGAGGACACACCGGACACAGAGTCAGAGACAGAGTCAGAGGCAGAGACACAGTCAGAAGAACAGAAGAAAAGACAGTGTAGTACTGTAATCCATAAAGTTAGGCCACGCACGAGAGTTACAATAGAGAAGCCTAAAGACTGGGACAAGTTGGACAAGGAGAAGAAGATGAAGTGGCGAGAGAAACACGCGAAAAAGCAGAAGAGAGAACTAAGAAGACAGACAAAGAGAGCACACTCCATAAGAGTGAAAGCAATACAGAGGAAGAAGAAATATTACGAAAAGATGCGTGCCTTGCAGCTTGTGCTTTCTGTTGCCTTTTCACACACCCTTGTTGTTCAGTACTTAAGAACTAAGACTCCCAATGGCCCGATAGAGACAATAGAGTTAGTCAGGGCCAAGTTTGGTTCGGTGGGAGGTGTGCACAAACATCTCAACGCGGAGAAGTTTGAGCACATCTACCCAAAACCAGGGACTAACGTAGACACCTGGTTAAGCTACTACCTCGCCTTCAAAAGCGAGGTAGAGAGCTTATGAACTCATCCCTTTGAAGAAGAAGAGTTAACTCGTAAACTGCTACAAAGGCTGGCTAAACACCCTGCTTTTGGTAGCGAGTACGAAGCTAACTACTTCAATCTTCCAGCCAACCTAAGACCTAAGCATGACGACCTAGTTGAGAGTGCGAGAGATAAGTGGGCGATATGGAAGAAAGGGAAGGGGCGTAGGGAGGAGAGCAGAGAGGACGACGAGAATAGGAGACGTAGGAAGCAGAAAGGACAGGAGACAAACCTCATGATGGATGATAAGGATGACAAAAAAGGGGGTGGGGGTAAGAAAGGTTAGTTGAGAAAGAAGAAAGAATGGTGGCTAAAAGTCACCTGCTATGCATGCGAGAAGGTAGGGCATACAAAAGCGTATTGCCCAAAACTCAAGAAGAAGCCCCAAAAGCAGGAAGAAGAAGAGAAGACTCCCAAAGGCAAAAACAAGAAGGGCCTAAACAAAGGCAAAGGGAAAACAGACATAGCTCTTTTAAGGGAGGAAGAGAGGGAGGATAACGTAGAACAGGGAGGGGGCAAGAGAGCGACAGCGATGCGCTTCTCGTTTTTATGGGGGGTGATACCCGACGACCCTGGGGAGGTAACCCCTGACGACAATGGTGGGGGGAGAGCGAGCGAAGTTCAGAGTGACTCTGAACGAGGTGGTCGTCCCCCGCTGGCTAGTCCTAGCTTAGGGAGTCCCTTAGCGAAAGCTAGTCGGGTTGAGGATGCGTCCCAACCTATCATCTCGCCTAACTTCAGTCGTCAGCTACCACGGGCCACCCCTACAACAATTCCCTCAGAGTCTGAGGAGAATAAAACCCCCCTGCCCAAACATAATAAACCCCCTCTGCTTGTAACTAGCTTAGTCGTTCCCAACCAAGGTCCACCAGATGCCAGGGGAAAAACAATCGAAACAAACCCTGCAACATTTCTTTAGAGAGAGAGCAAAAGGGGATTAACGCCTCGCATGCACAGCGGTTGGTTTTTGGCTGTTATTGTGGCTATCATGCCAAGGAACAGGACGATGAGTTCCCTTGGATTGACTTATCTATCGACCCTACAATTTGCCCCCCCAAGTCCCCTTATTACCCGGATGAGCTAGGTTTGTTAGCTGCAGCTGAGGAGATAGGAGAGAATGAGATTGCACGCGCTTGCCACCTCACAACTCCAATAATAAAGCAGAGACTGCAGAGAGAGAAGGAAAGTGGGGCGAGAGGGAAGAGCAGTAGGGCAGAAGTGAAGGGGAGTGGCAAGAGAGACAGTGCACCACAACCACAACCCACGCCTATCTTATCTGTCCAATACCGCACAACATCACAAGACACACACCCCACCTCAACCCTAAACTTGGATACACGGAATGAATGTGGGAGACCATCTGGTCTACCCAGTGCTGTTGCAGGAGGAGAGGAGGGCAAGGAGGAGGCAACGGCGGTGGCAATGGAAACAACGCCACCACAACCAGGTCCCACACTCCAAGCACCAGCACGAACACCTCCCATCATCACATTCAAAGACATTGCACAGATTGCACAACAACTCACAACAACATGCATCAGAGAGAGTAATGGGAGGGTAATGAGAATAAGTGAGGGTGAACTTGTAGAAGATGAGTTTTTGTCTGATGTGGTGAGGGCGATAGAGGGGGTGTACATATCTTACGCGTCCCGCACCACAATCACACCACCTGGGGGCCACGAACATCAACCTCCACTTCACAACCACCCACCCCCACTAAGCCCACCACCACTAATTACACATTAGTATTAGATGGAGAGGAAGGGAGAAATAGGAAGAACACAATAGTGCAGGATAGCGGGTCCTCTAGGGACATAGCTTGTAATCCGGAAATGCTTCATGACGTCAAGTCCGTAGCTCCCATAAGCTTAGTTACCGGAAACGGAGAGTGTCAGATAGATAGACAGGGTATAGCCAGGGTCACTCGCATTGACGGACACGGTAGGCCAGTAACGGTGTCGAGACCCATGTTGCACGACACCAGGCTACCTGTCAACATTGCGTCGACCGGTCGGATGGACCATGTCCACCACAGGGCAATCCTCCACCAGAATGGCCAGCTAGTCATATTGAAAGACCCCATGTAGATGAGAGTAGTGTGTTAGTAAGGGGGAGACTTATGTCCACTCTCTTGTACAGGTGGGATGACGAGTTTGATAGTCCTCTGGACATCAATACGCGTTATGAACCGGTGGCGAGAGAGAAGAGAGAAAAGAGGGGGTAGGACCCAAAAAGGAGAGAGGAGAGATTAGACAGAACGAGGGCAAAACGGGGGAAGTGACGCTATATGCTTCCTATCCCCGCAAGCTTGGTAAGATTAGGAAGGTAGATATAGAGTTGTTTCACTATTGCTGTGGACACTATAATATAAAGAAGATGAAAGCTTTAGCAAATGCATTAGGCATTAAGTTAGTGGGAGATGAGAGCAAGGTAGCTTTTTGCGTGTCTTGCATGATAGGCAAGGCAAAAGTGTTAGCTAGATTTAAAGTTAATAGGATAGAGAGGGCAGACAAGCCTGGGATAGTTTTGCACATGGACACAGAGGGTCTATGGGCTACTCGTTCTTTACACACGAAGTATTATAAATTTTGCGTTACTGACGATTACTCACTTTTTATTAAGGACTATTGTTTAGCTCATAAGAATGAGTGGGTAGATTGTTTTAAGCAAGCGATAGCGTTCTATGAGAGACAGACAGGAAATAAGGTGAGAGAGATGAGATGTGATCAGGAATTCGATGTAGCAACAGAAGTTATAGAGTGGTGGAAGCCTATCCAGTTCATCTGGAAGACATCAGCCACTGGGGATAAAGACGGCAACCCCATAGCTGAAAAGGCCAACGATATAACTGCCGGGGCCGCAAGGGCAATGAGGCACCATGCAGAGCTGCCTCTAACCTTTTGGGCCGAAATGGAGCACGCCGCCACTACGATACACAACATTTTACCGGCCACTAGTGGGCCGCGTAAGGGTTTGTCGCCATACGAGCAGTTGCTCGGCCGGAAGCCCATAGTCACTCAGCTGAGACCGGTAGGCAGCATGGGAGTCATGTACACCGGTAAGGGTAGGAAGGGTGAGTTCCGGGGAAAGAGGGTTATGTTGCTAGGGTATGATTTATTCAGAGAGTTATACCGTGTTTGGGACGGTAGGAAGGTCATAGCCGGAGTCAGAAACGCCCGTTTCAACCCCTACGTGGTTGGAAAGGCGGCGCACCCCCCTAGATTAGTTAAGTGGGATGGTGAGGTTTCTGAGGGGGGAGTGAGAAAAGGGATGTCGATGTTCACGAGACACACACACCCACTCACGAACAAGCACAAACCCATGAGATTGAGGACAGGGATGTTGATGATGATGAGACTCACACACCCACTCACACACAAGCACAGACCCATGTGGTGGAGGGCGATGATGGCGATGATGTTGAGGGGAGCATGGAGGGGATGATGGGGATGATAGCATAGACATCAAACACACAGCACCACACGATAGTCAGACAAATAGTGTATACACACAAGACATCGACACCAAACAGGCAGAAACACCCCATCCCACCACTTCACTCGCATACACGCATGAGACAGAGCTAGGACAGTCACAGGTAGGCACAGACCCTTCAGACCCACAGGCAGAGCATGAGAGCAGAGCCTATCACGAAGACAAAGAGCCTAGTAAGGGTAGGACATGGGAGCAGAGCGATAGTATATCAGCCGCTAACATAGTCAACACAAAGAGAGAGAGACGACAGACAGAACAGCCCACTGCACCAACCAACCAACCAAGAGAGAGGAAAGAGCCCAAACAAACTCAAGTACTAGAGGGTGTGATAGTGGAGGCCCCCGCTGCAGAGTGGGGCAAGGACTGGGCAAGAGAGAAGTACGGAGAGGGGTGGGAGAGAGTTAAGCGTAGAGGGGTAGTGAGACACCCCTGCAACCCATCAGAGAGATTAAAAGTGCGTAAACAGAGAAAACCTTCTCACTTTGTTGATTTTGAGGGCAAATTAGAGAAGATGTTAGACTCTGAAATAAAAAAATACGCCATTATCCCACAAGAGTCCGTATTGCCTGTCGGAGAGAGAGAGAGAGTCTGTCATGTTATCTTATGATTGTTGCATGAATGAACAGAATGAACTTTTGTTGCATCTGAACGTTCGTGTCCCGAAAGATGTAGCTGAGCAGGGCATGTCCGCCAAAGACGTGCTTAAGGGCATGCGTAAGGAATTGGAGTCCCTTAAGTGTTTCAAGATTTGCACATGGGTGTCCCCAAAGACGGCACAAGAGGCCGGAGTTAGCAAGGTAGTTAGGCTGACTTGGGTACATAAAGTAAAACTAGATGAGAAAGGACGTAAGTTCGTTAAGTCTAGGTTAGCGCTTAGAGGTGATATGTTAGAGGCAGGTGTTAGTTACAACCCTGACCAACTATTCGTGCCTTGCGCCGCCCACCGCTCGCTGCTAATGCTTGCAAAGCTTGCTGCTTGGATGGCCATAAGCTGTATGGCGTTGATTTTAAAAATGCCTACCTAAATGCGCGAATGCATGACCCTGTGTTTGCCTATGCACCTGATGGGTTAGACAGAGAGGGGCATGAGGGATGATTTTGCGTATTGATGGTGCTTTGTATGGCGCGCCGCAGGCAGGCCGTAGATGGTATGAGATCTTAGCCCCGAAGTTAGAGGAGCTTAGCTTTAGGCTTTTAGACTCAGACCTTTGTATGTTTGTTGAGAAAGACAAGCCCATAAGAGAAGCCATAGTGGGGATTTTCCATGTAGATGACTTAATCTTTACGGCGCCTAGCAAGAAGGCGTATGAAGATTTTGCAAGTGCTTTGGAGAAGCATTTCCCCCTAAAACGGCTAGGAGTTGCAAGGGAGTTCAAAGGGATTGAAATAGTACAGGAAGGGGGACGAATCGTCCTTCATCAACGTAAGTATCAGTTACAGGTGTTAAGGGAGTTTGGGTATGATAAGTCTCGCCCCGTAAGCACCCCTGCACTAGATCAGCTGCCTTTAGCTATGTCCGATGATGCGGCGTTGCGCAAGTTCGCTATAGCTAGCATAGTTGGTAGTCTTCTTTATTTAGCTAAGATGACTAGGCCGGATATAGAACAGGCGCTCAATGCAGCTAGTGTTATGCAAACCATAGATAAGGGAGTCACTTATGCCATGTTAGGAAGGATATTGCGGTATTTAATTGGCTCATTTCGCGGTTTAGCATTTCACGGGCCTAAGTCCTCGCAAGAGGGTCAATCCTATCCAAAAGTCACGTTATGGCCCGATGCGGCCCATAAGGTTTGCAATAAAACCGGAAAGTCACGTACGGGATACGTAATTCTTTGGGGGGGGGGGGGGGACCTATAGGTTGGCTTTCTAAGAGACAGAGTAGGATAGCCCTTACCTCGAATGATGCTGAAATTTTTGCAGCAGCTGAATATATTAGAGAGGGTCTAGCTGTAGGTCATGTTAGACAGGAACTCGGAATTCCGCAAAAATGTCCGGTTGAATTATATGAGGATAACACTCAAACAATTCTCGCAGGCGAACGGGGATTATCCGGACCACGTACCAAACATTTGCCTCTCGAACTACAGTTCATCCATCATTCACAGAGAGATGGTGAGATTAAGTTTATTAAAGTCAGTACTAAGAAACCAATCGGTGATTTGCTCACCAAACCGTTGCCTCGTGATCAGTTCTTATATCTTTGAACAAATTCACGGTTATCATTCCGGAATCCCCGGAGTGATTATGGGTGTTTCACCGATGTTTTGTGTTTTGTTTTTTCTTTGTGTTTTCCTTTGTGCGAGTGTGTCCTCTCCTATAGGTGTTGATCTGGACGCGCGTGGTAATCGGATCGCAGGATCGAGGCCGTTGGGGGCGGGCGTTCGGTGGCTCGGTGGGACCCGAGTGGCCCGTGGCCACCCGACCAGACTTTTCCCGCGGCCGGGCACGTGGACACTCTGCAGACTTATTTCTACGCATCATAAAAACTATCTTCATCTTTCTTTCCACTTTTTTTTTTCTCGCACCTCTACTACATTTATTTATATATATTTTTCGTGACTTTTTGATACCCCTAATGGGAAGCGCTCGAAATTTTTTTTTTTAGATGTTAGAGTAGACTGAATATAGTGACGTAGTTATAACAAATAACTAAGGGGGAGCGTTATTCCTATTTCGTTTCCGACGTTACCCGGAATTACCGTTACCTAGGTAGTTTAATTTGTCATAAGGACGGATAGATCTAATTCCACTTAATTATTTAGTGATACAGTGGACACTATACTTTGCCACTCTAGTGGCAGTATTAACTTAATCAGTCTTAGTAGAAATTTCTAGATAAGTAGGGACACAGTCATTATATTTCAAATCTTCCCTCCACCTTGTTTGAAAGTTCCGTTACGCTTATCTTAGTTTTGCGACGTGTCGTCTGTAGTTGTCAGAAATCACTTTATTGAATTGCCTTCCCTTACTTTGGTTACTGTATTACTATCAGAGACACAGGACCGGTGGACTCTGAAAGGAGTCGGTAAAGGCCTCTCTAAATGAGCATGCTGAGTTGCTCAAAGCCTATGAGGTTCATTAGTGTTGGCTTTGACAGAAGTTCGAGTAATCAAACTTTACTATATTGAAGCTTCAGTAAACAGCTTTCAGAATCTTCAATCGGTTTGAAAAATATTAAGTCCATGCGGACCTCCGAGTCAGAAGTCTGCTTCCCTGCCTCAAGAGTCTGCCTAACTGTCTCTGCTTCTCTTCCTCTAGTTTATAAAAACTCAAATGAAGTTTAATACAACTTTCACCATATTATGGATGGAAATTTTCCCGAATTTTTGGAAAAGTGTCTGGATGGCACAACCCGCTCAGGCTATCGAATTTTTTTTTTTATTCAAGCCAAGTGTCAAAAAAGCACAAGAAGAGAGTTGGAAGCGAAAGCTATTTTTGATCTTACACTCACTTTCTTTCTGTAATCTAACTATGGAGCCTTGTTTATTGTATTATGTCTCATTTAATAAGAACGTTCTAAAAATTCTTGAGTCATTTTTCTCTTTGACTGCACATCATTCCTTGGAACTTCAACAATACTTCAAAAGGTGAACAAATATTGCTGTTGACATTCAAGACAGCAAAAAAAAAAATTGTTTTTAGTTTTTGTGTCAGATTTTGAATTTTGGTTGGAATTTTGATTTTGCGTGGGTGTGTGTGTTGTGTGTGTGTGTTGTGTGTGTGTGTGTTGAGTGTGTGTGTGTGTGTGTGTGTTGTCTGTGTTGTCTGTGTTGTGTGTGTGTGTGTCTGTGCGTTGTGTGCTGTGTGTGTGTACGTGCACGTGTGTGTGTGTACGTGCACGTGTGTGTGTGTGTGTGTGTGTGTGTGTTTTTGTGTTTGTGTGTGTGAGGACTGAGTGTGAGTGTGTGTACATGTGTGTGAGTGTGTGTGTGTGAGTGTGTGTGTGCACGCGCGCGCGCGTGTGTGTGTGTGTGTGTGTGTATGTTTATATATGTGTGAGTGTGCATGTACATGTGTATGTGTGTGTGTGTGTGTGTTTGTGTGCTACTGTACGAGTGTCTCATGTGTGTGTGTGTGTGTGTGTGCGCGTGTGTAATTTTATGTGCATAAAGATGTGAAATGATACTTATGATAATACGATGCAAACGCGATGGTGCAAACACAATGGAGCAAACACGATGGGCGCGTTCTATTATGTTTGTATATTTAAGTTTATTTATCATATAAATTCCATATTATTTAATAACATCAATTATAACATAGCCGGTACCGGTACGTATACATATTAATATTAATACTACGTGACTAATGTTTCAATTTCGAAATTTATATATAATTATTGTTTTCAAATTAATATATACTAAATAAACTAATAAATAACTGAGCTAAACGACGGGACACACGCGATGAGGCTAAATGACGGGGCACAGATAGATAGATAGATAGATAGATAGATAGATAGATAGATAGATAGATAGATAGATAGATAGATAGATAGATAGATAGATAGCATCGGATAGATAGATAGATAGATAGATAGATAGATAGATAGATAGATAGATAGATAGGTAAATAGATAGATAGATAGATAGATGGATGGATAGATAGATGGACTGAGATTGATGGATAGATAGATAGATAGATAGATAGATAGATAGATAGATAGATAGATAGATAGATAGATAGATAGATAGATAGATAGATATAATATTATTACTGTCGACATCCATTTTAGCCTTATTTACAACAATAAAGAAGTTTGACAAATTTAAACACTTTTACCTATATAGAAACTTTGACCTATATATATTAGATAGAAACTTTGACACGTCAAACTTTTCAACTTACAAAAAATTAACTCAGCCTCACTACCGCCGGCCCGCCGCCGCCCGATATGTAGGTTCTAGTGGTCGTTAGAGCCCCCATCAACTTCAAAGCAGGTAAACTCATTCAATATTCAAGATTTTGAAGTGCTGTTTGCACAGAATTCAATGTTTTTATTGGGAATAGGTAGCCGGAGGTTTAGTTTTTCAGTGTATTAAAGGTATTGCTGTGTTCCAGAGTATGTTCTGAATTTTGACAAACTAATTTTCGACCTATGTTTTCCTAGCGCCGAACCTGTTTCGCGTGTTGCTGCTGGGCGACGACGCGCAGCTGCCGCCGCTGGGCTACGGGTCTACTGTGTCGCTGGTGCGCGCGCTGTTCCCCGACAGCTATGCAAAACTCACGACCGTCTTGCGCGGCGACGGCGGCGGGGCCGTGGCGCAGCGCCTGGCGGCGGCGCTGCGCGCAAGACTGACGTTTGACCCCGCGTGGCTGCGGCAGTGCCTGGTGTACCTGAGCTTCACCGGCGAGGACGGCGGCGCGGCGCTGGCAACGAAGTTGCAAGCTCTGCACACGCGCCACGCGCTGCCGCCCGCGGGCTTGTGGGCGCGCGTGCAAAAGAAGGAGATTGCCTGGCCCGACTGGCAGTGCGTGGCCGTGCGGCGCAGCGAGGTGGCACTGGTGAACAATACCCTCGCCGCCGCCGCGGGCGCGCCACAAGCGAATGGCCGCGGCTTTGTCCTGTCGCTGAAGGTCAGGCTCGAGTGCGCGCTGGAGGCGCTGTCCCCGCCAGAGGGTGTGGAGCTGGACCCGACAGTCAATGGTGACGTGAGCCGCGACGACCCGCGCTGCGTCGGCTACCTGGTGCGCATGCAGGACGTGGCCGTCGACGTGGTTGGCGGCCAGGCGTGGGTGCGCGGCTGCCGGGACGTGAAGTCAACAGCAACGCCCTTGGCCAAAGGCGCGTGGCGTGTGTTCACGCTGTGGCACAGCAAGACGTTGCCGCGTTTGGTGCAGTTCTGGAGCCGCCGGCAGCACGGCGAGGACGGGGGGCTGTGCCTGGCCTTCTGCCTGACGGACTTTTGCGTGCAGAGCTCCGAGTTCGACGACGTGTACGTGCTGCTGTCGCCGACGCCGTTCTGCCCGCTGAACTTGCACCTGCGGAAGCTGTTGTACACGTCGCTGTCGCGCTGCCGGCGCTCGTGCGAGGTGTGGGTGCCGCAGCGCGACCGCGGCGCGACTTGGCCGAGCGAACCGGCCGCTTTCTGGCAGCGCGTGCAGAACAGTAGCCACGAGCCCGCACCATCACGGCCAGCCGCCGCGAAAGCTGGCCGCTGGCCAAAGGCGGGTGTGAATTAAATCCAAAAAAAAACGATTGTCTCTCAGACTCTGGACAGAGGAAAGGTTGAAGGATGGAAAAAGAAGGAGAGATACAACAAGAAGAGAGGGTGGTGAGAAAAGAACGAGGCGAGATTTCCTCCCGGCCCCAGAAAAAAAATCGAATTGGGCCGCGCCTTTGATAAAAAAGCTTTTTTTTAATTGTACAGTTTTTTTTTTTTTAATTTAATTTTTTTTTTTGTATAATCGGGTGTGTTTACTCGTTTTAAAAGTTTCATCGTGCAGGGCCTCGACTGACTCAGATATCGACCGCCTGACTCTCTTGCCTCTCTCTCTTGTCTCTCTTGCATCATCAATGAAGTGCGCGCCTCTTTGCTTGCTTTTTTTTGTCAGTCACCGTAGAAGTCAAGGCCAGCCAGGTTTTCTTTGACCCAGAGCTTGATATTTTTTATTGCCGGTTTGGGAGCGACCTTTGTAAACTTTACGACCTCGAGCTTGGGGAAGCGTTGCAGCAGATGATAATTGAACAAACGTGCTGGGCTTCTGACGGCCATCGGGCTCCTGAAGGTAATTGAGAGCTCTACTAGCTCTGACAGCCCTAGCTCCGCCAGATGCAGCAGATTTATGGTCTGCCCATCCAGAAGATTATTCAGGGCCAAGGTCTGGAGCCGAGGCAGCGGGGGAAGATCTGTCAAGGAGATGACAGAACGCGGGCCCTCGATCCAGAGAGTTTGTAGCGCGGGCGCCCCTTGCAGGGCCTGACTAACGGCCGTGCCAGGGCCGACAGTCGGCCACTGACAGTCCCGGAGGTACAGCTCGCACAGGCTCTTGCTGTCGAAGTGGTTCAGAACACAAATATCTACCAGAGCGAAGCCTGTTAAATCTAGAACGTTCAGGCCGGCGCACCCAGCAAAATCTGTGTTTTCCAGAATGCTAGACCTGTTCTCGTCGGCGAGCGAGAGCTTTTTGAGAACGCGAAAGCGCCCAAGCAGCCGCCGAAACTGCAGAGGACTCAGCCCGCAATTTACCAGCTTTAGCTCCTCCATTTGCAGCGGCAAATGGAGGAGCTGTTGGAAGAGTCGATCAGGCGAGGTTCGGCCTTCTGGATTTGGTATTTTAAAACCCACTGAACGCAACGTCGGGAGCTGCGGCAGTTGCAGCTGTTGGCTATCAAAACTTTGCAGCAGACGGCACAGGATATCTATCCGGCAAGGCCTTGGGGCCAGTGCGTCAGCTTCAAAGAACAGTCGTACATGATAAGGTGGTCGGCGTGCACGCTGCCCAGGAGGCTTAATGTCTGTAAGTCCTCTGGTAGCTTGGCCTCGAGGACATAATTGATTTCCCGCGCAAAGTCCCCAAGATCTACTTCTTCGAAGTGCATACCCTCGATCAACACGAGTTGACGCAACTTGCGCAGGTCGACGTAGCGGAACCTTACTCCCGCCTTGCTCCAGACCTTCCTGTACCGCTCGAGGAGCCTTTGCGCAGACGGCGCGCGGTCCCAACATTTAAATTCTTGGGAAAAATCTAGTCCTTGCCACATCTCGCTCTCGCTTTCAAAATGCTGCTGGACACGCCGACAGGTGCTCGCCAACGCCAGGACGTCTTGCAGCTCTAGCAAGACCATAACTTCGAACCAGACGTCGCATGGTAGCCCCAGAAGTGTGGCCGCGCGGTCGGCAGCCTGTTCTAACTTTTGCTTTTTGTCCTGGTGCTGAGCACTCATTTTCAGACCATTTCCCCTTCTTTTTTTTGTTAAATTAAAAAAAAAAAGAATCAAGCTACGACCCATAAAAAAAAAGAATCAAGCTACGACCCAGCAGTCACACCCTGTACCACCTCCACACCCACACAAACCCCGCCCCCCCCCCCCCCAACCCTCGCCCTCCCATGGTCACAAAAACTAGGCTCTCGGCCCTCCTCCCCGCCCCTGCCCGTGCCCCCCCCCCCCCCCCCCACCGCACCCCTCCCCTGCCGTGCTCCCTCCGAACCCAAAAAAAAGTTCAAGTGGGCCTTGCCTTGCTAAGAGATTTCTGCTAAATGAACAATTGTTTTTTTTTTTTAACTTGAGTTTGAAAAAAACAAGCAGGCACGACAATATGGAGCCTGCTAGGAAGAAAGTCTGCAAAGTTTGTGCTACACACCTACAAGCCGATACTAAGGCACTGCCAACCCTGCAGGAAAAAGAGAAGTTTTTTGAAAAACTCATGACAGGCGAAGCAGGTGACTTCGAACAAGGGCTAAAAACCTCGTGGCTGAGATCCGAGGCTTGATTTTAGAAGATGGCACCAAAGGTGCTCAGTGTCTGTGGCGGTTAGCGACGATCTTTGCCTCCACCAGACCTAGATCTACGTTCCAATCATGGATGCTAAATACGAGGTAAACCGCAAATTCGTGAGTGCTGTTCTGGCCAACGAACTTGTATTTCCGGCCATGGTCAAGTACCAAAGCGCACAAAAAGGAGGGTGGAAAATTGACTGGAAGACCAAAGAAATTTATTATTGGGACCACATTTGGGCGACGGTACTTTGGCACTTGGCCAATCGTGGCCAGGAAGCTGCCTTGGCGAGCGCGCTACAAGACGGTGCGGACCCTAATCAGTACGCTGACGACGTTTCTGTTCTGCTGATTGCTTTGTCACCCAACGAAAACGTCCGCACACAGACAAGATTGAAAATAGCAAAGCATCTTTTGGACAATCCGAAGCTAATACCTTACAACGCCTTTAATGACCTATATCGGTTTTTATGCGAAGGAGAGGGTTCTCGAAAATCAGAAGCCCGCAAACAAAAATGCTGCGGGGCCTGACAGAAATGCCTAGCTTTTGTACAATCTTCCAGGAGGAAGACCAGACAGATAATAGGGGAGGTTTCTTCAGAGAATCTTCACCGAGGGCGCGCAATACAGCATTGTTTCGCCTGTTCTGCCGTGGCTGCTACAAACATTCCCAATCCTCAGGCCCCCGACGTACGGCGGTGTTGTCGAATGTCTGATGGCGCCCGACACAACCAAACGAACAAGACAGACATGCTACAGATCCTGGCTAAATTGCATGGCTTTAGCGAGGCCTTCCAGACAGAGGACGCCAAAGACCCTGCCGGGGGGTTCCTGCAGAGAATCTTCGCCGAAAATGCGGTGGCCTACTGCGATGTGTTGCCGGTTCTGCCGTGGCTGCTACAAACATTCCCAACCCTCAGGCCCCCTGCGCACGGCAATGTTTGCAAATGGCTAGTGGCGCCCGACACAAACGGGGTGGACAAAAGAGACATGCTACTAGCCCTGGCCAGGTTGCGTAGCTTTAGCGAAGGCCTTCCAGGCAGACGACGCCAAAGATCCTAACAGAGGCTTCCTGCAGAGAATCTGCACCGGAAGCATCGTGTGCGACGCGGTTTCGCCCCTTCTGCCGTTGCTGGTACAAACATTCCCCGGCCTCGGGCTCCCTAAGTACGGCACTGTTTGCAAATTTCTAATGGCGCCCGGCACGAACGAGGTGGACAAGACAAACATGCTACTAGCCCTAGCTAAATTGCGTGGCTTTAGCGAGGCCTTCCGGACAGAGGACGCCAAAGATCCTAACAGAGGCTTCCTGCAGAGAATCCTCACCAACGGTGCGACACACAGCAAGGTTTTGTCCGTTCTGCCGTTGCTGGTACAAACATTCCCCAGTCTCGGGCACCCCTAGGTACGGCACTGTCTGCAAATGTCTAGTGGCGCCCGACACCAACGAGATAGACAAGAAGGACATGCTACTAGCTCTGGCTGGCTTGAGTGGCTTTAGCCAGGCGTTCCAGACGGAGGACGCCCAAGATCCTGCTGGCGGGTTCCTGAACAGCGTGTACTACAGCTCCGGTTATCGAGCGGCTGTAGCGCCCATCTTGCCCGAGCTGTTCTACCTGTTGCCGGAATTAACCTTGCCTAATGATAACATATCTCAATTTGACTTAGCTGAGGACATATACAATGCCTTGTTCACACTTCCACTTGATTCAGTATACATAGATCCGCTGGACCAAGCACTAAGACGTGCATGTAAACCTGTGGATTGAAAAAAAATGCACATCCATAAATAACCGGGTGCGAAAGAAAAAAAAACCGCCCCCACCTCACCCCCACCCCGCACTCCTGTGTATACCTCCTCAGTTCAGCGCCTGAACTCAACAGAAACGCAGACAGGCAGGCGCTGTTTGGAGGCCAGGCTCGAGGAAACTTTGCGCGGGAACTGTTGGATTTTTTTTTGTCACCACCAGACTACTAATAAACCTCCCCCCCCCCTGTTTTTTTCTTGGTTGATCTGGGGAAGAACCAAGTTTTTTTTAATAAATTTTTTTCTCGTTGTTGTGTAGCCAACGAAAGACAGTTAGCGCCCGGACGGACCCCCTCCCCTTCTCTCTCTTCCTCCCTCTCTCTCTCACTCCTCCCCCCAAAAACCAGGCCTGAGGATTCTACGTTTGACACTTCTTGGCCTCGTGATATGGCCGAAAAGGGACCATCTTGCCGGAAAGCTCTGAAGTACTGCCCTTTTCGACCGTATCAGCCCGCAGCACCAGCCGGGAGGCATGAGGGGCCGTGGGGGGTGGCGGCGGGTTGTACGATCGGTCGATGAAGTAGGCTGGTAATCGCAGCGTGGCGGGGCCGGCAGCGCACACTGTCAGGGGGGGGCGCTGCTCGTGCCAGCGCCGCGCAGAAGGCCCGCGGGTTCGTCGTGCTAACCAAGAGCTCGACGGTCACGTGGGGCGGCAGGTGGTACTCCACCTCGTAGCTCACGGCGGCCGGGTCCAAGCCCAGCAGCTGCAGGTGCTGCCGCTGGAACAACAGCAGGTCCACTCCGGCCAAAGCCTCCCAGCGCCCGACGTGCGCGTAGTGGCGCAGCCTGGGCAGGAGATGCGTGCGGGCGCCGCCCTCTGGAAAAAACTTTTCCAAGATAGGCAAGAAGTTGGCGTCAAACGTCAGGTGCGCCAACGACAGGTAGTCCAGGAAGGTGCTATCCGCATTCGCGGGTTTGACCAGGTCGTAGTCAATCACCGTGACCTGGTGGGGGCCCTGCACCAGGACGTTGCCTGCGTGCAGGTCGTTGTGCGCGTACCCAGCCGCGTGCATCTCCGCAATGACGCGTTCCACACGCACCAGGACCTCCGGCAGGCCGGCCTCCGCGGGGCTTTGCAGCATCTTGTACAAGGGCTCGCCCTTCGCTTTGGGCCACAGCGTCTGCATGACCAGCAGCGACTTGCCGCGGTGCTCCCACCCCTGCTGGTACCGGCAAGACGGACCAGTCGCAAGCGATTGCAGCAGCAGTGGCGCGGTCTTGCTGGCCCTCCGGAAACCGTACCGCAGCAACGGCACGACACCAGTCGCGGACCGCGCAAAGGGCGAGCTCGAAAACCGCGTTTGGTGCCAGAAGATGCCCTGCCCCGGCACCAGGTCCTCTATTGCGCAGCGGACCTCCTTCAGGACCTGGCCCTGCCCGTGCACGTCGTAGACTGTGCCGATGGCCCCGTGGCCCAGCGGCGTTAGGCCCTCGGCGTCCAAAAAGTGCCGCTGGCCAAAGTCCAGCCAGAAATCATGAGGTGGCGGTAATGGGGAAGATTGTCCTGCGTGCCGGAACATCAGCAAGCGCACGTCGTCGCCCGCCAGGCGCTGCAGCTCGAGGAAAAGGTCCGGCAGCTGGTGGCTTCCTCCTCCTATAGAAGCCGGCGACGAAGAGCGGCTGGTGTACCACAGCCCATCCGCAGCTGCCGTAAAGTCTGACTCGTCCACGACATGCAGGTAACCGGTCCGTCCGCCCAGGTCGCGCGCCAGCCGCGCGGCAGTGGCGGCTAGCCAAACACACTGGCGGTTGGTTACGAGGCCGAACTCCAGACCATTGCAGTGCGGCAGGGCGCACTGCACGACGGCCAGCGCGTAGTATCTGGTAGCCTGGGCAGGAACCCGCTTAGTGTCAGGTCCCCCCGCCCACAGCATCGGAAAGAAAGAAGAGGAGAGAAAAGATGCACCAAAAGAAAAAAAAAAGCTTAGAAATTTCTTTTCTGAGCACAAGCCCGCCCGATTCATACAATTGAAACTAAGAACCCAGTTCAACTCACTTGCACGAGCTGGAGGGGATGGGAAGGAACGCCCCAGCAAAAACAAAGAGACCCCCCCCCCCTCACTTGTCCCCCCCCCTCCCCCTCTCCCCCTTTTTGTTGTAGGGCGCGAGAATGTGAGCAAGAGGGCCGGGGGGGGGGGGTCCGGGCAGGCACGACAGAAAAAAAAAGTATGTGTGTGTGTGTGTGGGGGGGGGGGGGGGGGGGCGCACCTCGCCCCCCCCCCCCCACTTCCTCTCCACTTTTCTTTGATCTTTGGTCCGTCCAAGCCACAACATGGGTGCAGGCCGGGGGAAAACAAACCCAACGATTCCGGCGGGTGGTGAAAGAAGAAGTGGGAAGGGGGGAGAGGGAGCAGCGCATTTTCTGGCCAGACAGATCTACAAAAACAAGCAATGACGGACATTAGGCTGCAGCACGCGGTAGACGTCGTAATAGAGCTCTTACAACAAGACGCGGCCATCACCGCCGGTTGGCAAACCAGAACGTCGGTCGGGACCCTAGCTGACAGCTGCTCAGAGCAAATTACGTACTTGCAGGCCTGGCGGGCCGGGCCGTCCGCCAAATCGGAGACGTTGCGGAACAATATAGCTGCGTTGAAGCAAGAACAGAACGACTGGTTCGAAAAACGCCTGGACGGGGGGGACGTTTTTCAGGCCCAGATCTCACGGCTGGACCTCCAGATCTCTAGCCTAGAAAAGGTCTGGCACGACCTGCGACACACAGGTTTGAGGCGTGCGGCACAAACCGGCGGCCAGAACACACGAAAAGAAGGGACAATAGAGGAAAAGTGATAGCAGACAACTCCTCCTCCTTCTCCATCTCCTCCACCTCTCCACTGAAGCAAAGTCAGAAAGATCTTTTACAGAAATACATTCATTCAGGTTTGGTGAATTTGACAAAATCTTGGTCGGCAGACTTTTAATGACTGTTCACATCTTTGTACCAAAAATTAAACTTACACCTCGATTCTGAAGGAGAAAAAAAAAGAAACAGCTTTAAAGAAAATCACACACACACACACGCAACCCAAAGTCAACCATGTATACACACACCAATCAAAACAAACCTTTACACTCACACACAAACACTCACACAAACACGCACAAACACTCACACAAACACAAACGCTCACACACACACACATATTCAGGATACAAGCAGCAGGGGGTGAAGGGGGGGGGGGCCGGAATCTGTTGGGTTTGCCCAATTCTGCCAACATTGGGTTTGTCCAATTCTGCCAACATTGGGTTTGCTCAATTCGGCCAACATTGGGTTTGCCCAATTCGGCCAACATTTTGTTTGCCCAATTCGGCCAACATTGGGTTTGCTCAATTCGGCCAACATTGGGTTTGCCCAATTCGGCCAACATTGGGTTTGCTCAATTCGGCCAACATTGGGTTTGCTCAATTCTGCCAACATTGGGTTTGCACAATGTGAGGTTTTTTTGCTAAGATTTTGGCCCCCCCCCCTCCCTATCGCACCCCTTACAATCGTTGTGCGTCCCTTTCGCCAAGGTACAACCCCTTCCTAGATTGTGTGTTGTATGTGTTGTACGTAGAAGTTTGTTTTCCTTGGTTGCATGGCGTGTAAAGGGACATGTTTTCTTTCGGGTTGCGTGTGTGTGTGTGTATGTGTGTGTGTGTGTGCCAGGGAAGATTTCTTTGGGTTGTTTGTGTGTGTGTGTGTGTGCCAGGGAAGATTTCTTTGGGGTGTTTGTGTGCGTGTGTGTGCCAGGGAAGATTTCTTTGGGTTGTTTGTGTGTGCGCGTGTATGTGCGTGTGTGTGTTTGTGTGTAAGGCTTTTTTTTCGTTGAATGTGTGTGTGTTTGCGTGTGTTGTGTGTGTTGCGTGTGTGTTGTACGTAGAAGTTTGTTTTCCTTGGTTGCGTGGTGTGTAAAGGGGCATGTTTTCTTTCGGGTTGCGTGTGTGTTGGAGGGTTTTGTCTTTGTTTGGTGTGTGTGTTCAAGGGAAGATTTCTTTGTGTTGTTTGTGTGTGTGTGTGTGTGTGTGTGTTTGTGTGTAAGGCTTTTTTTTTTCGTTGTATGTGTGTGTGGTTTGCGTGTTGTGTGTGTATTTGCGTGTTTCGTGTGCGCTGTGTGTGTCAAATGTCGTTTTTGGGTCGCGTGTGTGTACAAAAAGGCGTGTTTCTTGGGTTTGCGTGTGTGTTGTTGGTGTGTGTATGCGTAGAAGTCTGTTTCTCGGGTTTCTGTGTAAGTGCATATTTGCCTCTGGCTGGCACGGTATGTCTACGTGTGTGCTTGAGCTGCGTGTGTAGAGGGGCTGTTTCCTTTGACTTTTTGTATAAGTTAGTTCTTTTAGTTGTGTGTGTAATAGGCCTTTCGCTTTCTCTGCCTTTCCCTCTTTCTCTCTTTCGCTTCTGAAAAGTCATTCATGTGGCATGCAAGCCCACAGTTCTCTCTCTCTCTCTGTTTCTCTCTGTTTCTCTCTGTTTCTCTCTGTTTCTCTCTGTTTCTCCATTTCTCTCTCTCTCTCCATTTCTCTCTGTTTCTCTCTGTTTCTCCATTTCTCTCTCTCTTTCTCCATTTCTATCTCTCTCTCTCTCTTTGCTTTGTTGTGCAGTATGTGTAGAGGGCCTGTCTTCTTTTGAATTGCTCGTTCTTGAATTGGGATGTGTGTACTCTGTGTTCTTTGCCTTGTGTGTGTGTGTGTGTGTAAGGCTTTTTGTTTTCGTTGTAGGCGTAATCCAATTTTCTTTTTTTTTGGCTTGTGTGTGTGTGTGTGTGTGTGTAGTGCAAACTTAATACCCCCTTCCAAACCCTCCGCGCCTTTATGCTCTCCAAGCACGCGTGCACCCCCCCTTCCTCGCCCGTGGCCAGACCGCCCAAACGCGCCAAGCTGATTGAGTCGGACCCAGAAGAAAATACAAAGGGCCCGACGGCCGACCTTCAAGGAGCTCCTAGTACCAGCCTGCCAGACGTTGCGTCCGCTGGCTACAACGTCGGAGAACTAAACAGAACCTTCCCGCTCGACGTGTTCACCAACAGCCTCAACGAGGGTATCAACGGCGACTGCCACCGCCTGGCTGACCTGCGGGTCTCTTCTTGTCGCCAAGAGAAATACGTGCAAGTCGAGCTACGCGTCAATGGCCGGGGCCTACCAAGTAGCAAGGACCTACCGCAGGAGCCAGTCACAGTGCTACGCGCACGCCGTCGAGTGCCCAAGGGACTGCAGGCAGAAGAAATACGGGCCTACATCAAGGAGCAAGTTACAAGATGTATCGCTGACGAAACCCTCCGCTGGCTGCGCGAAGAGGTGAAGATTCACGACACCGCGCACTTTGATTTCTATTTGTACACGAGCCTGGATCCGAACGAGGATCAAGAAAACAGAGACAATTGCCTGGACGTGCAATACGCTACGCGCTACGTGCAATGGGTAGGGACGCCGCACCCTGCGCTGCCCAAGTTCCAGGCAATTTACCGCACTCAAGAAGCCAGCCTGCTACCGCCAGAGGTCCTGAGCGACCTGGGGAAGGAGCTGGACGACAAGTACGACCGGCATGAGCATCTTGACTTTTCTTTTAAACTCACCAGTTTCAAGGAACAGCTTGCAGAGGCCAAGGAGAATATTGGCACCCCTTGGCTCGTTGTTAACACGCGCCCCTATCATCACCTCGTACAAGTGTACCTAGAACTTCGTAACCGCCGCAGTTGGCGCGCTGGCCGACGCGCCGATGATGCAACCATCCTCTTCGCACAACGCACTTTAGATCCTTGGAGAGGCGCGGACGTCCGTGCTTACATCCTGGGCCACGTCACTCTGTTTACCGGGTAGACTACCTTGGCCTGGCTCAAGCAAGCCGTTACAACCCTTGGCTGGGGTGACAACCTGTACAAAAGATTGGACCCTACCCAAACCACCAGAAACACGGACGGCAGCGCGCGAGGCTTTAAACTCTTTTGCCCGGAGATGAGCTCGGTGTGGCCACTACACCTCGAATTGCTTGGCGAGGCGGCAGACATTTCTAGTACCGGCGCAACTGCAACTGTTAGCAGCGACGACGACGACGACGACGACGGCCTCCTCTAGGAATTTTGTGACTTTTTTTTCTTAACGCTCGAAAAGAGAGGTAAAAAAGGGGAGACAGGCCCCCTCTCTTTCCTTTCTCCTCCAAGCCAGTGCTTAGCGCGGGCTGAGACATTTTTGTTTTGAAAGCAAGTTTTCAAAAAAAAATCAATAAAAAATTTTGTGTCTGTATACTAGCGTGCTTGTAATAAGCCATTATTCTGCACTCCCCCCGGACCTTTCTTTCAATTGCCAACAATTTCTTTAGATAGTTGAATTTCTTTGGGTGTACAACAAAAAACAAGAAACACCGCAGAATAAAAAAACTGTCTTTTGAGGTTGCTACCATTTCGACTTTGCCATTCTTTTTTTTGCTGAGCGGATTAGGTCACTTTGAGCATAACGCTGCCGCACATTTCTGCCACAGCAGCTGCCAGGAACTTGATCAGCTCATTCCTTTTGCTAACGGTTCTCGTTCTGTCGGCCCATCTCGGACAAATGAGTGGGTATCTTTGTTTCCCAAAACGATACCTGCGCCACAGCACGTTCCAACCTGCAATTTGCTTCTTGCACGTGCTCAGCCTCTTTCCTCGCAAGTTCCGCTGCTTTCCGCAGTTGAGAGAGCACAAATCGCAACCTGACGCGCGGCTTTTTCTGTTGGTACAGAAACGTGGAAGCTTCAGCAAGATTTTCCAAGCAACCTGCCCAATCAATTGTGCTACGACCCCACCGCGCACGTCCTTCTCGGGTTTTGGTGTCAATAAAATGTTTTGTAGCAGCTATATCAACCAAAGCAGTATAGCTTAGAAGTTTTGTTGCTTCTTGCTTTTGACGTGTGGATAGTATAAAGCCTGTTTCCGCATGCTGCCTAAACAAATACTCAATGTAGACAAGCCAGGGCTGACGCAGGGCGTCAGTTCGACCGTGGTCGCCTTGTTCTACGATAGTCGCATTGTTCTCGTCTTCGACATCGTTCTTTAGTTGTTCGAAAGTGTAGACTGGAACTGTCATTTCCATCGAGCTAAAACTTTTTGTATTGGCTTGTTTTTTTTTAAAAAAAAACTTTTTTATTTTACGTAGCATAAAAAGGCCAAGAATAGGACAACAACAAGAAAAAAAAACGGAAAGAGGCCACCCCCGCCACTTCTCTCCCGTCCGACCTACCCCGGGAGGTAGGGGAAAGGAGGGCGCAAAAAAAAAAGGCGGCGGAATGGTGTCATTCCCTTCCCCCCCCCCCCCCCCTGCCCCATTTCGCCAGATCTCGCCACCTCTTTTGTCTTTTTTTTTTGGGGGGGGGGGGGCCTAAATTCCGGGCCTCATCGAAATGTGTCTAGCCAGCCTCGTCGTCCACCGCCTCCGCCCCCGCACCCGCACCCGCTACAGGCGCGGGCGCGGGGTACGCCGCCACCGTCGGCTGCAGCCGCGCCGCCACCTCGGCGAACGCCGCGTGCCGGCCGAGCGCCGCCAGGTTGTCCCGCCGGTACGTCTCATCCGCTGCGCGCAGCCTGCGCAGCAGGTCGGCGTCGGGCGCCATCAGCAACCTCTCGGCCGCCGGGAGGCCGTCGCCCGATTGCGGCAGCCACTGGCTGGCGTGGTGCTGCTGGTACACGTAGACCGCAAAGTCCCGCGCACCCGCGGCCGCCGGAGACGCCTTCGTCGACGTTAGCGCCCGCTCGCGCAGAAAGTAGCTCAGCGCCACCGGGTCCTGGCACAGCGGCTGCTGCACGGCCTGCAACCACGCATCATCCGTGGCCGTCGGCAGCGGCGCCGCCGCGCCGTTCAGCACCGTGGGCAGCAGGTTCATCATCGTCAAGTTGTACGAGGCCGAGCCGTGGTCTACCTGGCCCGTCAGCAGCTGCCGGGCGTAGCAGTCCTACAAAATCTCCAGCAGCACGCGCTGCAGCAGGTCGGGCCACAGCCCGTACAGCAGCGCCTGCTCCGCGATCTCGAAGCAGTCGCGCGTCTGCCGCAGCACCGCGCCACCGGCCGGCCGCTCACTGTCGTCCAGCAGCAGGTCCAGCACGTGCCGGTACTCCTGCAGGTCCTGGCAATCGCCTTTCCCGCGGTTCTACCACACCAGCTGCAGCAGCTTTTTGCGGCACGCCACGTAGTCGGTCGGCTCCGGGAAGTTCTTCGCGTCCTTCGCGAACCGGAACACCCTCTCCGTACATGCCGCGGCGCACCGCGCTCTCCTTGCGCGCGTTCTCGATGCGGCCCTCGTGCGCCTGGAACAGCCGCCGCGAACGCACGCAGTTCGCGTAGTAACGGGAAGTTGTCTCGGCGTCCGCGTCCACCGCCAACGAGTGGTTGAACTGCAGGTACGGCGACTTGTAGTCCAGCATCGTCTCGGGCGGCTCCCACGCGCGCGCCAGAAAACCGTCGTCCTCGCCCTCGTCACCGGTGCCATCTGCCTCCGCACCAAATTCGTCGGTACCGTTGTCCTCACCGTCTTGCGACACATGCTGCCGCTTGCGCGGCCGTTCTTGCGCGCGGTGCAGCCCGCGCATGTCGCCATTGTTTGTGCCATTTCCACTGTTTCCTTTCAGGAACGCGCGCGCCAGCGCAAACAGCACCTGCCGCTGCTGCTGCAGCTGCAGCTCCTGCGGCGCCAGCAATCCGATCGCCTGCATCAGCACGCTCGGGTCCTCGTCGTTCAAGAACGGCTCCAGCAGCGCGAACTGCGACAGCGCCGGCGCGGGGCCCAGCGGGAAGCCGTGGTCCGTGCCTGCACTCGCATCAATCAGCGGGCTCACGGACGAGTGGAACACGATCTCGATCGCGCGCCGCAGCGCCAGCAGCCGCACCATCGCGTTCAGCCGGTGCATGAAGCGCTGCGACGCCAGGCGCCGCACGCCCAGCGCGGATGCGCGCTCGCAGAACTCGCCCATCACGCGCGACGTCACGTACAACCGCACGCCCGCCACGAAGCCCAGCGACTGCAGGTAGTAGTACATCGCGATCAGCGCGTTGTTGTCGCGCACCCAGCGCGCCAGGTCGTGGCGCCGCGCCTCCGCTTCCTCGTTGTCTCCATCGCTAGAGAAACTGTGCCACGCCTCGCAGCCCGCGCGCACCCGGCCCGGCACGTAGCGCGTGTGGAACCGGTCGCGCACGGGCTGTGAGATGCGCGACGGGTGGATGTTGGTATTCACCAGGTGCGTCCCGGTCACTTGCGCCTGCGTGTACTCGTGGAAGCGCTGCCCCGTGTCCTGGTCCGTGCGCAAAAAGCTGAAGCCCACGGTCTTGCTCCACAGCATGCTCTTGACCAGCTCGGTGCGGTCGTCCTCATCTTGATCCCCTCGCGGGTTGCCGCGGTACCCCTTGCCCAGCTCGTCCATAATCGTGATCTGCGAGCAAAAATTGAAGTTGCCAGCTAATGCCTTGGCGCTCATGCCCAGCTGCGTACGCACGCTTTCCCGCACAAGGAAATGATCTGCTAGTAGCTGGTGCAGGTGCGACTTGCCCGTGCCGGGCGGGCCGTACATCATCATATGCATGTACGTGCCAACGGCGCCTGCCGTCTGAGCAGCAGCGAGAGCCACATGAAACTCTTCGTTCAGCGGGCCGCGGTACACCGCTTCTAGCAGGCTGTTGAGTCGCACCAGCTGACAGTCCACAATGCCCAGGTTGCTGGCCGGCAGCGCCTGGTACGTGTAGAAGGAGGGCGGCAGCTTGACATTTGAAAACGGCGACTTGCGTCCTTTTTTCAGATGATTGTAGGCTGCGGCCTGTGCATCAGAACAACCGCCCGCAACAGTTAACGTATTCAGCACCAGCGGCTCCACCCGCCGGCGCAACTGTTGCAGCGAGGTCCACGAATGAACGCAGCATTCCTCCCGGCTCGCGGCGCCGCGAGCCTGCATTTCGGTTATTTCGGCTTTGATCTTTGCGCGCCCGTCCCTCATCATCCTCTTGACCGCCTCCTGGTTCGCGCCAGCGGTTCCAGCAGTTGGTCGCATCTGCAGCGCTAGCTTGCGCGCCTCCTGAGCTGCCTTTTCAACTGTATCGCACACGGATGAGCTCAGCAAGAACTCTGCCAGCAGCTCCTGTTCGGGCATTTCGGCCTCGTCGACTAAGTCTTCTACGCGCGGCATCGGGAGTCGCAAGTTCACGAAGGCTTGCGTCGGGAGCTGCCCTGCCAAACGCCAATACAGTTTAGGCCAGGGCACTAAAAAGCCGACGCCTGGCTTCAAGTAGCTCTCGACGCTTGTAATCTCTGCAGGCAGATTGCTTGGCAGACCGTTTCGCAAGAAGCGCGGGTGCATGAACACTGTTGGATCTAGCAGAGACCCTTCTGTAACTCGATTACTACCAGCGCTGTCGTGCAGGCATTCCAACAGCTCCTCTTGCATGCCCAACGCGCGCACTAACACGGCGTTTGCGTAGCGCTCCAGAGTCTCGCACGCCCGGGCCAGGTGTCGTCTGTAGGTCAACACGTGTACGTCTTTGGTGAACGGGGGGCGCGTCTGAGCCTTGGCTTTCTTCTTCTTCTTTTCGAACGCTTTGGCTGGCCGAGGCTTGGCATGCTTTTCTTCTGGGTTCTGGTTTGCGGTGTCATCGGCATTGGTATCGTCGCCTGCCTCGTCGTCACTGTCCGAATCCACTCCGCTTTCTGGAGTCTGGTAAGCCCCACGATATTTAAGCAATTTGTTGACGAAGCGAGACACGGAAAAATCAGGGGCATTAATCCATAACCACAACGCGTGACCTACGCATTGCTTGTCGCCGTCTAAGATCGCGGAAATGGCCGTGACTCTGTTTGGGACCCCATTAGAGCCTCCTCGCAGTTTGGGGTGGGTCGCTATCGCCCACCATAGCGCGCTCAGCGAGTTGAAGGCCGAAGTGATTCCGTTGTCCTTGCCCGAGCCCAGAGGTGTCGGACGCGGCAGAAAGCGAGACGGTAAAGTAACCTGGAGACAACACCCGGCTCCACGGATGAGGTCCGGGCCGCGATCATTTTGGTTATCAAACACAGTTTCCGCCCCGAGCTGATCATCATCCTCCTTGTCGTCCTCCTCTTCGGGGTCGTCGTCATCGATTGATAAGGTTTTTTTGTGATTGCTTTTTTTCGCTGCTGCCTTCTGCTTTTTGCGCGGGATCGAAGTATAGAATGGGTGGGACCCGATATGCCCGACGAGCTCCTGGGGCTCTTGTACTGTTTGGGCGCTGGCTTTAACCACACCAGCCATCGCTGCCAAGCAAAAAATGAGCAAGCGACAAACAGGTGGCTAGCGACTGTTGTTTTGCCCCTCGTCTCCTCCGTAACCTGTCCACCCCCCTTTTGCAACCCCCCAAGATAAAGGCAAAGATTTTGCCAAAAAAGAAAAGGAAGCCTGCCGTTTTTTTGAGAGTCTTGACAGATTGCCTGTGTTTTTGGGGGTGCGGGGGGCCGTTGGCAAAAAAGGCAAAGAGGGGGGTGGGGGGCCGGCCGAGGCCTGTTTGCTAGCTTTAAACAGGATTTGTGGAACCGCTACCACATTACCAGTAGAAGCATCATCACGTGAAAATGTCATTAACCAAAGGTCCGGCCCCCCCCCCCCCCCCTTCCCTTGCGCCTTCTGCCTCCACCGAGCTCCCTCCCCTGCCGCCGTTGGCACTGTCGCTTCGAGACAGAATCGTGGGTTGCAAAGAGGTTTGCGTCTGGTCTTTATGCAAGAACGCGGGAGCTGAGGGTGGAGGGGGCCGGCGCGGATGACAAAAATGCCAGGCTGCGAATGCAAATGAAAACAAAAAACTAAAAGATAGCTTGTTTGTGACAGGCCGTGGTTCGGAGGGGGGGGGGGGGCCGCCGCCGAGTGTGGGGCGAGAAGATGCTGCGTAGGGGAGAGGGGGGGGGGGGGGGGCGCAAGTTATTTTCGGCTGGAGAGAAAATGTGGTGGGGGGGGGGGGGGAGAGAGAGACAGGAGGGAAGCGGAAAAAAAAGGAGGGAGGGGGAGAGAGTGAAGAAAGATTAGGGACTTGTTTTACTGAAGCATGTTGAGAATTATCATTTTTTGTTTTTTCTCTTGAGACATTACCAGCGCTCCTGGCGAAGAGCCTGTCCCATGTCAGAATCATCCCCGAATAGACTCACTCAAGATGCCAAGAAAGATTCCAGCGCGGCCTGGCTCTTTAAGAGCCGGTTTCAGAATGCGGAAGCCATAGGCGCTTGCAGCGATGGCGTGCATGAGCAGAATGCACTATCTCTCGCTACAACAACAGATGGCTCAGCGGCTGAGGCATCTGATGAAGTGGACACGCCACTTTGCGCGGAGAACGAGCTCGTGAATCACCAAAAGAAGAAGCGCCAGCTGGACGAAGGCGACCAGAGCAGCCAGAAGCGCCCACGACACGACACTGTCGCACCGGTGTCGTCCGCTGCGCAGTTGTGGCTGCAGCGCCTGGAAAAAGCCGAGCCGTTTGTGTCAAAGAGGCCGGGAGTCAATCTGCTTCAACATTACGGCGCAGCCTTCAAGGTCATCGATGGCCAACGGTTGTGGTTTAAAGAATGGAGAGGAGGCCAAGAATCAGCCGACCGGGCAGCGTGCGAGGCCTGTTACCGATTACAAAATCTTGCAACTGTGGCGACTGTCTGCCAGGATCGTGAGTGGCCGACCGTATGTGCACGGCACGGTGAACGCGAAATCCAGACAACTACCGCGCCGCCCGAGCGCGCAACGACCGCCCAAGAAGAACCCCAGCAGGGTTCCGGACGCACTGGCAAAAGAAAGTACAAGTGTACCGAATGCGACAGTCGCTTTACGCGAGCTGGTAGCCTGACAGTACACAAACGCGTGCACACTGGCGAGAAGCCGTACCAGTGTACCGAATGCGACAAGCGCTTTGCGCAAGCTGGTAGCCTCGAAACGCACAAACGCGTGCACACTGGCGAGAAGCCGTACCAGTGTACCGAATGCGACAGTCGCTTTGCGGACGCTGGTAGCCTCACGAAGCACAAACGCGTACACACTGGCGAGAAGCCATACCAGTGTACTGAATGCGACAGTCGCTTTGCGGACGCTGGTAGCCTCACGAAGCACAAACGCGTGCACACTGGCGAGAAGCCATACCAGTGTACCGAATGCGACAGTCGCTTTGCGCAAGCTGGTAACCTCGAAACGCACAAACGCGTGCACACTGGCGAGAAGCCGTACCAGTGTACCGAATGCGACAGTCGCTTTGCGCACGCTGGTAGCCTCACATTGCACTAACGCGTGCACACTGGCGAGAAGCCGTACCTGTGTACCGAATGCGACAGTCGCTTTGCGGATGCTAGTAACCTCGAAAAGCACAAACGCGTGCACACTGGCGAGAAGCCGTACCAGTGTACCAAATGCGACAGTCGCTTTGCGCACGCTGGTAGCCTCACATTGCACTAACGCGTGCACACTGGCGAGAAGCCGTACCAGTGTACCGAATGCGATAGTCGCTTTGCGGATGCTAGTAACCTCGAAAAGCACAAACGCGTGCACACTAGCGAGAAGCCGTACCAGTGTACCGAATGCGATAGTCGCTTTGCGCACGCTGGTAGCCTCACAGTGCACAAACGCGTGCACACTGGCGAGAAGCCCTACCAGTATACCGAATGCGACAGTCGCTTTGCGGACGCTTATAGCCTGACAGTGCACAAACGCGTGCACACTGGCGAGAAGCCCTACCAGTGTACCGAATGCGACAGTCGCTTTGCGACGTCCGGTAGCCTCACGAAGCACAAACGCGTGCACACTGGCGAGAAGCCCTACCCGTGTACAGAATGCGACAGTCGCTTTGCGGACGCTTATAGCCTGACAGTGCACAAACGCGTACACACTGGCGAGAAGCCATACCAGTGTACTGAATGCGACAGTCGCTTTACGACATCCGATAGCCTCACGAAGCACAAACGCGTGCACACTGGCGAGAAGCCCTACCAGTGTACCGAATGCGACAGTCGCTTTGCGCAAGCTGGTAACCTCGAAACGCACAAACGTGTGCACACTGGCAAGAAGCCGTACATGTGTACGGAGTGTGGTGTCTGCTTTGCGGAAGCTGGCAATCTCAGACAACACGAACGGAGGCACGACGAGAGCAAGAAATGGCAGCACAAATGTCCGTTTGCGTCGTTTAGCACAGCCAAGTTTCAGGCAAACGTCGGCCTGGTTGAATGCACCACACGCTGCAAAATGGAGCGGGCGTTAGACGACCACGTGCAGCGATGCCACACGGCTGAGGGCATTGCCAAGCGCTTCAAGAGCGAAGACCGCCTGGCTGACTTTCTAAAGGCACAGGGCTGGGCCCTCGACCGCGACTTTGCCATTGCAATTTTCTACAAGCACTGCGACTCCCAGCTTACGCCAAAGTTCACTGGAACTGTCAGCTCGCGGCCTGACTTCCACCTGCTCGAGTTCCAGTCGCTGCCCACCGACCGCAAATGTCTGCTCTTGTTGTGCAACGATGAGTTCGCGCACCGCCGGTACCGGTGCGAGCTCGGGCGCATGCTCAAGATCAGCACGGCGCTGGCTGCCAACCCTAACTTCCGGGACCTGCCATTATTATATACGTTCGTTTCAACCCGCACTGGTTCGAGGTGGATGGCGTGCTGTACGACCCGCCGCTTCAGTCTAGGTTCGAGCGCCTGCAGCGCTTGTTGACGGATCTGCAGGGCGGTCGCATGCCAGAGGTCGCAGCCCGCCCGGGCCTGTCGTTCATCTATTTGTACTACGACCGGCAGACCCCGGCGGCCGGTTCGCAGCCGTGGCAGCGGTTAGCGGGCGGCCTGTACGAGGCCGGGCCGGACACCAGCGATGGCAATTCGGAGGTCGCGTTAGCTTTGCGCGAGTGTGTGGTGCTGGTGGAATAAAAGATTTGTTCTGACGGTGGCCAAAAATTCCAAAACATTTGCTTTAATTTTTTTTTATGACTAGAAATTTAACTTGCCAACTTCAAAAAGAAAAATCCAACTTGCTTTTTTTTCCGGGGCTAGTGCTGAACCTAAGATGTTTCAACGAAATTGTTGGAACAAATATTACGACCCAGGGCCCAACTCCGGTGGGTAATGCCGAGGCTCTAGTTGCTGGGGTGCCCCTTCACGCGGGTCGGCGAGCAGGTGCTTCTGGTAAACACGGTGGCAGCACCTGCGCGTGACGGTCTGCCCCAGCCCTTTGAGCAGAGAGAGCTGGCCCATCAACAGCAGCAGCACCACGAACGGATCGGCGCGCCCGTGCCGCTCGCACAGGTATGGGCCAAACAGGGAGTCTGGATATTTTTGCGCGAGGGCTGCGACCTCTTGTTCACGGGAGCCTTCGTAGCGGGTGCTCAGCCAGGGCCCCACCGGTAGCGCTAAATCAGGCACCCCATTCTCGTTCCAATGGCTAAAGTAGTCCGCGCTGCAGGCTTTTGGAGGTATGTCCGACATTTCATCCCAGGCTGGCCAGCTCTGCAGTGCAGCATCGTACTCCTGAGAATCATCATCCACGTCCGAAAAGGTGCAGCCAAACGACTCTAGTGTCTCGTTGTTGTACCACACCTAGCACACAAAATTGCATGCTGTGTGTGTTCGAATTCTTGTGTAATGTTGCAAGCTAGTTTTTTTTTTGGGTGCTTGGAATATGTTCAGGGGTGACCTCGTAAAAGATTTCGAGAGCTTTGGCCTCATTCTCGTCTTTATCCAGGTGCTTGAGGTGAAACTGCAGCCCTACGTAACCCGTCGTAACCTGATACTTGAGGTTGACAGCACGTTCGGTTTATGTCCACGCAGTCAGTGCCGCGGCAGTTTCGGTGGATGTCATGCCAGGCACGTTCTTGAACTTGAAGTAAGCGTTAGTGATGTACACATCAAACTCTCGATCCCAAGAGGTCTCCAGCTCGAATTCACCGGAGCGCTGCAGCTGGCAGCCATCCTGCCAGTAATCTTGTAGCTCGTAGTAGCGCCCACTGTACTCGACGTAATAGGTAATCAGAACAGAAGAACTTAGCAGCACAAACAGCAAAAAGCAGAACGAGATTTGCAGTCGATCGAGGAAGCCCCGCACTTGTGGTGGCTTCTGGACCTCCAAGTCAAACAGCGACATTGATTTGTGCCAAGAGAGGAATAGAAGGCGCGCGGGATTTGTGTGAAAGGCTTTACGACTGCGGTGGGAGAGACAGGCTTCGGGGATTGCGGAGGGGGGGGGGCCGCGAAGCTCAGAGAAGGGCCAACAGAACTAAGCGTGGATAGGTGTGGTGGGGGGGGCCGCACTGCCACAACTCACCCCCCCCCCCCCCATCTCCACGGACCGATGGACTCCTGAGGAAAGAAAATGAAAGTGGGAGGGGGGTAAAGCATCGCGTTCCGTTCAAAGCATCCTGCGGCAAAAAGGGGCAAATGCCGCAATTTGCGCAAAATTAGACATTCGCCCTTTTTTGCCGAAAATTGCGGCACGCAGCGAATTTTCGTTTTCGGCGAAGAACATTTCGGCAATAACTGTGTAGCTCAAGAAAATTTTTCGGGAAACGGGGGCGGGCGGGGAGAAAAATTTTTTAATTTTTTCCCCGCCCGCCCCCGTTTCCCGAAAATTTTTCATTTGACATTTCGTTGTTGCCGAAAATGTCCTTCGCGAAAAAGAAAATTCGCTGCGTGCCGCAATTTGCGGCGGAAAAGGGCGAATGTCTAATTTTGCACAAATTGCGGCATTCGGCGCCAACTGTCGTAAAATCTGGCGGACAGCAAAAAATTTTTTTTTGGTTAAGGACATTTCGGCAATGACGAAATGTCAAAGGAAAATTTTTCGGGAAACGGGGGCGGGCGGGAAAAAAAAATCTAATTTTTTTCCCCGCCCGCTCGCCTTTCCCGAAAATTTTCCTTTGACATTTCGTTATTGCCGAAATGTCCTTCGCGAAAAAGAACATTCGCTGCGTGCCGCAATTTGCGGCAAAAAAGGGGGCGAATGTCTGATTTTGCACAAGTTGCGGCATTTGGCGCCAACTGTCGTAAAATCCGGCGGACAGCTAAAAAATTGTTTTGGGGCAACGCGCCGGGGGGGGGGGGGGGAAGGGACGTTTTACCACCCCCCCCCCCTTGGCCATCTCTTTGGCAGCTCTATTTGCGTACTCAGCGGGTTAGGTTTGGTAAATTACAGAGCTTTTTGCTTGGGTTAAAAAAAATGGCCAGGAGGACCTCGCTGCGTTCGAATCTTGCTTATGCTCGCTTCTATGTTGTCCTTCTGCCGTGCCTGTGTTTGGCAGTAGCTCTGCTCTGGTTCTTGTTTGTGTTGGCTACCAGCGCGCTTTGGGTCTGGTGCCGGCTAGCGGCCTCCAAGTACCCGGGATGCCCCCGTACCAGATGGGGAGCAGAGCTGATCGACGAGGCCGAGTCCGAGATCTTGCGCGAGTTTCAGGCACTGCACCCAGACGTGACCCTGACGAGCGACGTGACGGAGCTTTGGTTGCCGGGCAGACCGAGTGCAGGCCCCGGCATGAGTTGACACTCACCGTCTCGCTGCTGACCGTCAGGACGCGCGTCTCCCCAAACCTGCAGCACAGGAACTTCAGCCAAGGCACAGAAAGCCCGCCCGCCCCTTGCAATTCAGCTTTTGGCAGACGCCAGTTTACGTCGTAAAAGGCTAGGGACGAACCGTCAGTCATTTTTGGCCAGAATTGTTGCAACAAATTCGACGTCACCACCCCGCCCCTGAACTGGACAATCTGGTTCCGCAGCGCGTTGGCGTCGAATTGCATGTTCTCAATCTTGCCGCGAGCGAACATGGCGACCCGCCGTATTAGTGCGGGGCTGGACGGTTGGGGTCGGTGATGACGAACACATTCCATGGCTTGGAAGACCGACTTGGCTAGGGCGGCCACGGATCTGCGCGGGGCTTTCTTGAAGGGTTCGAGAACTGGCCTCAGGTCCTCCCAGTCAGCTAAATTCTAAATTCTGGATGGTCTTGGTTTCTTGTTTTTCAGAAAAGCTATGCCAGCCGCGGATCCTGTTCTGGCAAAGGTCGAGCACCAAACGCAGGTCGCCGTCACAATACCTGAAGAGAACGATGGCCAACAGGATCTGCAGCATCTCGGGGCTGCTGGAACATTCATCGCCCACTGCCACTGGCTCTAATTGATAATAAATCCACAGCTTAATGTCTGTGGAACCGAGCCGGCTGGTCCAGGCACTGAAGTCGTACAGGGTTTCAGTGCGCGACATCAACAGCCTAATCCCGGTTAGGCACACGCAGAACAGGTTGGGCGACCCGTCGGATTTAGCCGGAGACCAACCCGGATCGTTGGCGGCGCGCAGGCATTCTCTTTTCTCTGTCTGGCTCAGTACGTAGGTCCATTCCAACTGGGACAGCGGGGCAGGCAACGTCTGCACCGGCAGCCTGTTCATCGGTTTTTTTTTCTTAACCAAAAAAAAAAAAAGACCAAAGATATCTAGCTCTCTATGGCGCGAATTTAGTTCTTAAGCAAGAAGAAGAAAAAAAATCGGAGACAACGGAAACAGTGAATGACCACGGGCGGGGGGGGGGGGGGGGGGGTGTGCGCGAGGACGGTGGGTGTGGACGAAGGGAGCGGGGAGACGGGGAGGGGGCAGGGGGGACAGGTTTAGGACAGAGGGCCAACAGCAACAAAAGACTCTCGGACCAAAACCCCCCCCCCCCCCCCTCTCCCTTTCCTTCCTACCTGTACCCATTCCCTTCCCCCCTCCCCCTTTCCTTCCTACCTGCGTACCCATTCTCGTCCCCCCACCCCCCCCCCAAAAAAAAACGCGCGGGATCCCCTTCCCTCCTCTCTCTCTCTCTCTCTCTCTCTCTCTCTCTTTCTCTCTCTCTCTTCTCGCTCCTCTTTCCGCTCCCCCCCCCCCCCCCCCCCCAAAAAAAAAACACGCGGGATCCCTTCCCTCCTCTCTTTCTCTCTCTGTCTCTCTCCTCTTTTCTCTCTCCTCGTTCCGCCCCCCCCCCCTCTCCCTCCCTCTCCCCCCCGCCTTGAGAAAAGATTTCTCCTCTCCCTTGCTTCCTTTCCCCCCCCCCCCCCCCCCCCTCCCCCCCTTTCCACACAAAAAAAAATTGTTTTCTAAAATTTGCTAACAGAACAAAATGGCCTCGTCATTCCCGGGCCCCTCAACCTCTCCCGTGTGGCTGCTGGATGGCTGGTGCATAGACACTGCGGCGCAGGGTCAGGTCCTGTTGCGGCTCACGCAGGAAGCAGCGCGCGAAAAAGCCAAGGCCTCCCGGCCGGAACAAGTCTGGGTGGTGCTGTACAACGTAGCCGTCAGGTTCGACCGGCACCTGGAAGTCGCCGACCTGCTGGACTCGATGTGCATGAACCCCCCGCGCCGCCACGACGACGACATCGAGACGCGCGAAATGAACTGCCCCGTGCTGGAGCAAGGGCTCCGCGACGCCAACGAAGCGTTGCTGCGGGAGGCCTCTCTGGAGGGCCCCCACGTGTACCTCTGGACCATGCCGCCGCCACGGGCCGAGTGCGACAGCGTGGGCTGCGTCGTCGTGGGCGACGTGAGCTTCTCGCGCCGTTCTTCCGCGGTGCGGACTTCCCTTAGTGGACAAGGGCTGGGCGCTGCCGCTCGCCGTTTTCCCGCTGCACGTGAGTTCGCGGGGCCGGCTGCGGCAGCTGCTCGGCGCCGACGAGGTCGTGGCCGACAGCGAACCGCTGCTGCAGCACGGCGCATGCCCGACAAGCGACGATAGTTAGTCCGTCTCACACGCAATTCTCCGACCCTCACCTGCTATTTTTTGGGCCTCTCACCCTACATGATTTTTTTTTAATAGGGAAAGTTTTGCAAAAAAAAAAAAAAAAAAAAAAAAAAAAAAAAAAAAAAAAAAAAAAAAAAAAAAAAAAAAAAAAAAAAAAAAAAACCTTAAAATAAAAAAATAACACAAATAAAGAAAAACTTACACTTTCTGTGTTGTGTTTCGCTCGTGCACGTAGGGTTTGAATGTTTCATACGACAGCAGTACTAATCTTTCCTGATCTGGCCTGAGACGGCGCGTAGCCATAAGAAAAGGCGTTCGGGGCGCAATATTTTCGGCCATGTTGAATTCTGTGCTAAAGACAGTTACAAATCTCGCTACTAGGTCTTCGTTGTCAGAATAAAATTCACAGACGACCACCTTGACAGTGCTAATCTTGCTGACAGCGACTGCAATTGTCTGCCATACCTTTGCTAATATCTGTGGCATGGCCCAATTTAGCCAGACTGCTTCGTATTTGCTGATTCCATTTTGTATCCATTTTAGCTACTCTTGTTCTATGTGATCTGTGGACACCGGTGTCGTTGCTGATGACTTGAAAGCTAATGTAATTTTGCCAATCGTGCATAAAATCTGCGGTTTTGTTGCGGGGCAATCCATGCGGATTTCTACGTATTGACCCTTTGTTTCGGGCAGCATAGACAGCTCGTACTGGCGAAAGAATTGCTGGTCCTGCATCGTCAGGGGCGATCGTCCGTATCTTAGAACCCGCCGGTCGACTGTTTTGGGCAAGAGCAGGGACAGTCCTTTCGAAAGCGGAGCGCCAACGGTACCGGAGAACAGCATGTTATGGGCTGTGAGCAGGAGTTTGGTCTTGATGGCAGGAGGCAACTTGATGTCATGCTCCCCCCGGACTAGTTGGTCCAGTGCCAGGACCCTTACTATGCCCTCCAACTGCTTCGTCGCCACCTTCCGATCTTCCAGAAAAGACAATAGCTTGCAGACCGAGTCCCACGTGTTGCAGGGAAGTCCCAGTAACACTTCGAAGGCAGGCTCTGTAGGCTTTGTGCACAGCGCCTGCCGGACCTTAGTGTCCTTCACGAAAAATTTTTTTATTGCGTGCCGCAATTTGCGGCAAAAAACAATTCTCCACAAATTGCGGCATCTTTGGCATTTGGCGCGAAATTCACCGGAAAACAGGAGCTTGTGAAAAAAATTTGGAGCGAATTCTGCAATTGAAAATTAACCACAGAAAATTTTTCGGGACGGGAGGGGAATTTTTGTGTTTATTTTTTTTCCCCGCCAGCCATTCTTTCACCAAAAGAATTTTCTTTCAGTTGCAATTACCAAAAATCGCTAACAAAAAAAAAAATTTTTTTTGCGTGCCGCAATTTTGAGGCAAAAATCTAGCTGCCGCAATTACCAGCGTTTTCAGCATTTGGCAGCGAAGTTCACTGGATTCAGACAAGATCCTTTTAAATAAAACCGCATTTTGTGGAGTTTGAACAAAATTTGTTAGCAAGCGGAGCGGACATTTTGGATCTTCTGAGCGCGGGGAGAGAGGGGAAGCGGCGGGGAGACGTCGGCAGGAAGCGCGACACATTTCGCGGGTTTTCGGGGGGTTATGGCTGTCCTGCTGGTCCTGTTGGCAACCGCAGTCGTCGCGGGCGCCAAGCACCAAGCAGTGCGTTACTTCCGGACGGGGGAGAGCGTCTCTTTAGTGAAGGTGAAAGTGCAAGGATCTTCACTGTGCTTTTTCATTGCAGAGGACCAGGACCTGATAGCCAGGGGCTGGTAGACACTATGTTGCGCTTTTTGCAACAAAGCGAGCCGCACATCGGACAGCTGCTAACAGAGATGTTACAATGCAAGGCAGAAAATCCCCTTCGTCTCTGTGCCCGGACTGTGGCGCACGACGCGCGCCACGCGCTTGTCTTTATGGATATCGGCGCCAACGCTGGCTTCTACACGCTCCTTGCCGCTTCTCTCGGGGTTACGGTCATAGCAGTTGAACCGCAGCCTCACTGCCTTGCCTTCCTCAAGGCCGCGGCGGCCGCGAGCGAGCTGTCTAAGATTAGCGTGCACAACGTGCTGGCAGGAAACTACAGCAGACCGCAGCACGCGCGTGCGCAACGGCTGCTTCGGGAAGTAGCAGTACGCCGAGGGCCAGGACGCAGCCATAAACTATTTTGCTGGCGTCGACAACTCGACTACCGAGATAGACCTGGTACACGCAGCGAGTTTGGTGCCCGCTAACACCAACCTGGTACTCAAGATTGACACTGAGGGCTGCGAGTTTGAGGTCCTGTCGGGCCTGCGCGCCCTGTTTGAGGCCAGGCGCGTGATTTGCGCGGTCGTCGAGTACAACCGAGCCATGTGATGCCGCCGCGAGGGCCAGCAGTGGGACACGTGCGACCCCGTCCGCTTCAAGCACGACGCGCTGGTGGTCTATGACTGGCTGACCCGGGCCGGCTATGAGCTCTCTGCCTTTGGGCTGGGTTCGATAGACAGGGCTGCGTTCTACAACCTCGTGCACGAGCCCACGGCGGGGCATTGGCTGACATTTGATTTCCTGTGGAGCGCCCGCCGGCCGCCTTAGATGGGGCGGGAGTGGGAGGTGCCGGCCGAAACAAAACACAAAAAAAAAAAAAAAAAAAAAAAAAAAAAAAAAAAAAAAAAAAAAAAAAAAAAAACATAAAAAATAAAAACAAAAGAATCGTTTAATTTTTTTAAGAAAATGACTATTCAAATGTCAAATTCGTCCGAACTCACATCAATTTTGATGCTGTTGCCACGCTGAAGACATGGTTTGAAAGCTCAGGACAAGAGCTTTCCAACAGTGTGCTTTGCATTTTTGCATCTGAGAACTATGATTGAGAGGTACGAGTTTCAAGTGGGACGATTTTGCCACGTGCACGTCGTCGGTACTAGTGGACGCAGAGTGCATCTGGACAGGGAAAGCGTGCTGACTGGACTAGCAAGGCCACATGCACGTGGCAAAATCGTCCTTCTCTCGCTGCCTCACTATTGCCTCTACGTGTCCTCCACTGCCTGGCTATTGCCTTGCTGTCCCCATCCGCTGCCTCACTGCTGCCTTAATCGACGCAGAGTGCGGCCTCCGCGACGCCGTTGCGGACTTGCTGGAAACAACCGAAGGGGCTGAGCCAAGCGAGAGAGAGAAAGAGAGAGAGAGAGTATATATATATATATGTATATATATATATGTATATGTGTGTGTGTGAGAGAGAGAGAGAGCGAGAGAGAGAGAAAAGGTAAAATGTAGAATATACATTTTACCTTCTATCTAT
>WBZZ01004515.1:100000-102500 GCA_019918135.1 Paulinella micropora
TATCTCTATCTCTATCTATCTATCTATCTATCTCTATCTCTATCTATCTCTATCTATCTATCTATCTATCTATCTATCTATCTATCTATCTATCATATCTATCTATCTACCATCTGTCTGTCTGTCTATCTATCTATCTATCTATTTAATCGTACTTCTTTGGATTTTCCCTCCCTGTGCGGTGCAGGCAGCAATCTCCGCCTGCACGAGATCGAGAGAGAGAGAGAGAGATAGAGAAAGAGTGAGTGAGAGAAGAGAGAGATATCGAGAGAGAAGAGAAGAGAAGAGAAGAGAAAGAGAAAGAGAGGAGAGGAGAGGAGAGGGGAGGAGGAGAGAGAGAGAGATTGTGTGTGTGTGTGTATTTGTGTGTTTCTGTGTGTGTGTGTGTGTGTGAGAGAGAGAGAGAGAGAGAGAGAGAGAGAGAGAGAGAGAGAGAGAGAGAGAGAGAGAGAGAGAGAGAGAGAGACTTTCATAATACAAACGAAGGAAGAAAGACAAACGAAGGAAGAAAGAAAAGAAAACTTTTCCTTTCCCCTCCCCCCCCTTTTTGTTTTATTTATTCGAAAAAGGGAAATACAAAGAAAAGAGAGAAGAAAAAATGAGAGAAGAATTCAAAAGAAGAAGAGAACGCGAGTGGAACAAGAAGGAAAAGAAAGGAAAGGAAAATCAAATAAATCGAAGAAAGAAGCCGACACACGCAGATAGTGCAGGACGGTCACCTGCGTTGCCACGGGTCCTTGGACGTCAACTCTCTTGTAAGGCGCTTTTTGGGCAAACCCCAAGGCGAACAATGAAAACAAAATTAAAAAAAGAGCCATCGTTGGTCACTTCACACGTGAAAATGAAGCTTGCACCCAATTCCGGCTGTGGAAAATATTGGCAAAGGATAGTCATCTTCACTTTTTCGACCTGATCTTTTCCTTCTTTTTTGCCATTTTTGATGCCGGCCCGGCCTGTTGCATGAATTCTCATCGCTCATCATCGCTCTATGGTTCGAAGGATCAGGGATCTGATTGGATGGTCTGTCTTCCTCTCAAGAGATCTCTCGTGGATAATGCACATCGTTTCTCTTTTTCACCTTATAGACTCCTTATGCCCCTGTTTAATGTGATACAGGCCGGCAAAAGGCACCGCTGCTGTTTTGGTCTCTCCCAATTTCAGTTCCTATACATACACAAATATGCAGGCTCAAGTAAGGTTAAATAAGTACATTATCAGTGGGTGTTTGTGCGTAAGCGTGCTCTAAGTTGTGTGAGTGAGTTTGCAAGTGAATGAGTTAGATTTCCCAAGCATGCCTAAGTAAAGAACATGAAAAAAAAATCGGGAAGATTATATTAACAATTAACCATATTACATATTACATTATATTACAGTATTACATTACACAATATTTTATATTTTATGTTATATTATGTTATATTATTATTTTATGTTATGTTAGTTACGTTATGTCATCATGTTATGTTATGTTATGTTATGTTATGTTATGTTATGTTATGCTATGTTATGTTACATCTTATGTTATGTTATGTTATGTTATGTTACGTTATGTTACGTTATGTTATGTTATGTTATGTTATATTATGTTATATTATGTTATATTATGTTATGTTATGTTATGTTATGTTATGATATTAGTGTTACGTTGTGTTAGTTATGTTATGTTATGTATGTTATGTTAGATCTTATGTTATGTTATGTTATTCTATGCTACATTATGTTCTGTTATGTTCTGTTCTGTGCTGGTATGTTATGTCATGTCATGAGTACTGTCATGTTATGTTATGTTATGTTATGTTATGTATGTTACATGTTATGTTATGTTATGTTGTGTTGCGTTATGTTATGTTGTGTCATCTCACCTTATGTTACACAATATTTCATATGTAAGTTTTTGTAATGTTTTGTTATGTTTTGTTATGTTATTACGTTATGTTAATGTTATTTTATTTCATGTCATGTTATGTTATGGTATGTTATGTTATGTTATGTTATGATATCTTTGTCATCTTATGTCATCTTATGTCATTTATGTTATCTTATGTTATCTTCTGTTATCTTCTGTCATCTTAAGTTATCTTATGTTATCTCATGTTATCTTATGTTATGTTATGTTATGTTATGGTATGGTATATTATGTTATGTTAGTGTTATGTTATGTTATGTTATGTTATATCATGTAATGTTATGTCATGTTATGGTATGCTATGTTATGTTATGTTATGGTCTGGTCTGGTATGGTATGGTATGGTATGGTATGGTATGGTACGGTATGGTATGGTAATGGTGTGGTATGGTATGTTATGTTATGTTATGTTATGTTATGTTATGCCACGTTACGTTACGTTACGTTACGTTATGTTATGTTATGTTATGTTATGTTCATGTTTATTTTATGTTATGTTTATGTTATGTTTATGTTATGTTATGTTATGTTATGTCATGTTATGTTATGTTATGTTATGTCATGTTATGTTATGTTATGTCATGTGTATCTTAT
>WBZZ01004515.1:145000-147500 GCA_019918135.1 Paulinella micropora
ATGACACCCCCGCAAGGGCAGTTCCAACACTTCCAGACGGGCCGGTATGTTCAATGAAAATACTGGTCCAGAGGGACCGGTGTTCAATGAAAATACTGGTGGCACCGACGGGAATCGAACTGGCGACAGGGCCCAGATGGTAGAACTTGACCACTGGGCTATCACGGTGTCCATAATAATAATAATAATAATAATAATAATAATAATAATAATAGTGCTTCTCTGTCAATGGCTGATGCAAATCTGCACATGCGCCTCCATCGTCTCACCCGTGAGGGGAGTACGAAGAATTGATGATAGGCTCTAATGACACCCCCGCAAGGGCAGTTCCAACACTTCCACACGGACCGGTATGTTCAATGAAAATACTGGTGGCACCGACGGGAATCGAACTGGCGACAGGGCCCAGATGGTAGAACTTGACCACTGGGCTATCACGGTGTCCAAATAATAAATAATAATAATAATAATAATAATAATAATAATAATAATAATAATAATAATAATAATAATAATAATAGTAATAATAATAGTGCTTCTCTGTCAATGGCTGATGCATTTCTGCACATGCGCCTCCATCGTCTCACCCGTGAGGGGAGTACGAAGAATTGACGATAAGCTCTAATGACACCCCCGCAAGGGCAGTTCCAACACTTCCAGACGGGCCGGTATGTTCAATGAAAATACTGGTCCAGAAATAGACCGGTATGTTCAATGAAAATACTGGTGGCACCGACGGGAATCGAACTGGCGACAGGGCCCAGATGGTAGAACTTGACCACTGGGCTATCACGGTGTCCAAAATGATAATAATAATAATAATAATAATAATAATAATAATAATAATAATAATAATAATAGTGCTTCTCTGTCAATGGCGAATGCATTTCTGCACATGTGCCTCCATCGTCTCACCCGTGAGGGGAGTACGAAGATTTGACGATAGGCTCTACTGAGACCCCCGCAAGGCAGCTCCAAGCCTTCCAGACAGACCAATACTTTCAAAGAAAATATCCTTTGAAAATACTGGCACCGACGGGAATCGAACTGGCGACAGGTCCCAGATGGTAGACCTTAACCACTGGGCTATCGCGGTGCCACAATAATAATAATAATAATAATAATAATAATAATAATAATAATAATAATAATAATAATAATAATAATAATAACCATGATAATGATAATAATGAAGTTAAACCGGAAGTCATTCTTGGAAGCAGCGTTGCCGTGATGTTTATACAATATACGTAAATATGAAGATAGATAGATAGATAGATAGATAGATAGATAGATAGATAGATAGATAGATAGATAGATAGATAGATAGATAGATAGATAGATAGATAGATAGGTAGACATAACATGAATGTACTGATATGTAGTTATATACCGGCAGTCTTTCTTGGAGCAGCATCGCTGGTGTATGAATAATAATAATGTGTGTTATGTTTGTTATGCTATATTTGTTATGTTATGATTGTATTGTGTATATACATATGTGTATAATGTACTTATATGTAAGTATGAAATATACAATACATCAATATGCTGATATGAAGAAGCAAGAAAGAAAAAAAGAAATAAAGAAAGAAAGAAAGAAAGAAAGAAAGGAAGGAAGGAAGGAAGGAAGGAAGGAAGGAAGAAGGACGGAAGGAAGAAAGAAAGAAAGAATTAATTACAAAAAGACAAACCTGCAGTCATTTTTGGAGCAGCGTCGCCTGTGCCAGAAGTCTGGACACACGTTGGGCGGCACCTAGAAAGTAAATATACAAGCAAGCAAGGCAGGTAAATATATGACAAGTTTCCAGGAAATCGCCGCGAACACCGCGAAAGCTCAGCTGCCTTCGCTTCCCGTCTAACTTCTCGTTTTCTTTACATAGGTACGTTAGGTAGGTAGCTTAGGTAGAAAGGTTAGGTAGGTTAGGTAGGTTAGGTAGGTTAGGTAGATGATAGCTTAGGTAGGTAGGTTAGGTTGGTAGGTAGGTAGGCAAGCTAAGCCAGAAGTCTGGACAGACGTAAGGCGGCACCTAGAGATGCATTGGTAGGTTAGGTCGGTAGGTTAGGTAGATAGGCGAGGTAGGTAGGTTGGGTTGGTAGGTTAGGTAGCTAGGTTAAGTAGGTAGGTTAAGTAGGTAGGTTAAGTAGGTAGGTTAAGTAGGTAGGTTAAGTAGGTAGGTTAAGTAGGTAGGTTAGGTAGGTAGGTTAGGTGGGTAGATTAGATTGCTAGGTTATATAGGTAGGTTAGGTAGGTAATGTAGGTAGGTAGGTAGGTAGGTAGGTCAGGTAGGTAGGTAGGTAGGTAGGTAGAGGTAGGTAGGTAGACAATCTGAGCCAGAAATCTGGACAAATGTCGGATGGCACCTAGACAGACAGACAGACAGATAAATAGATAGATAGATAGATAGATAGATAGATAGATAGATAGATAGATAGATAGATAGATAGATAGATAGATAGATAGATGGATGGATGGATGGATGGATGGATAGGTAGATAG
>WBZZ01004515.1:167500-170000 GCA_019918135.1 Paulinella micropora
ATAATTTGAGTCGAGATCGGTTTGGACTCTGGCTGAGTTCAGATGTGAAAAAAGGAGTTTCCTGTGGTTGCGGGCCCTCACGTAGGTAGTAACGGTGACAGTGTGACTAAATACTATGATGTATTGTAAAGTTTTAATATAAGGGCCATATGTAGGTTCTAGTCAACTGGTAGGTAATAGCATTGACTCTGAATATTTCAAAGCAGGTAATCTCATTCAATATTCAATATTTTGATTTTTTAACGCAAACACTGTTTTAATAAAATACTTGCCACTTGTAGAACCTGAGTGGGTAGCAGAACCGATAGAATGGAAAAGGTTTCAAAGAGATATAAACGCGGAAGACAAAGTGAAGCGTAAAAAAAAAGAAAAAAAATTAGAAGAAATACCAAAGAGTGAGAGAGAAAAAAAGAAATTGAGGGACTGAGAAAGGGGAGAAGAAAGAAAGAAAGAAGAAAGAAAGAAAGAAAGAAAGAAAGAAAGAAAGAACTCGGAAAGAAAGAAAGAAGAAAAAAAGGAAGAAAAAAAACCTCAAAAAAAAAACTTGAAAAAAAAAAGAAACTCAAGTTTGTATATGTTTATACCTTCAAGTTCGCTTTTTCCTTCCGTTGTTCGCCCTTGTATTTTGTGTGTTGTTATTATGTGTGTGTATTTGGTATATATGTGTGTGTACTACTTGTTTATGTGTGCATGTGTGTGGTTGTGGTATATGTATGTATGCCACGGTATCATACGGTATGTGTATGTATGTCATGATGAGTATGTATGGCACGGTATGTATGGTTGTGTACTTGCGGGGGGGCTGTGTGGGGGAGGGAGCCTCCGCATGTTTTGGCCTACAATGGTAGTGAGATTTTCATGTCTCGGGTATGTGGTCCGTATTCAATGGGTTACCGTCCGGTGTATGATGCTCGAGGCTTGCTAAGCTCTTCTTCCTTGTATGAGCGGCCTTACGTGCATCCTTCCCTCCATAAGACTGTCCTCATAAAAACTAGGGGGGTCGAGGATCCGGCCGGGCAACTAAACGCTTCGGGCATTTAGATTATCATATGGCCAGCTTCTCAGTAGCTAGTACCTGCCGCGGATATATCGATCTTCTACTATTTGAGCCTTTGCATGTTTCATCCTTTCCTCATATGTCTCCTCGTGCACTTCAACCTTTGCTTGTTTCAAGTGCCGCTGCGTCTGTATTTTTTGCTATTGCTTCAACTCAACTGCCAGGTTTTGATTAGCCTATAATGATTTTGTCTCTATTAACTTCAATGCTCTCTTTTCTACTCTGACTCATTTTAATTTTGAACTGATTTACTACACTGCAGTAGAGCCACTGTCAACTTTCACACACTAATCATGAATTAAAATTCCTAGGCTAAGTTTCCGAAAAAAAAAATCAAAAAAAACCTTGAAACATCTTCAACTGCTATTGCTATCCGGGCCGTGCGTTACGTGGGTCAATTCTGGAAGGTACATTCAACATCTTTTGTGTGACGTCGGCAGTTGGACTGGCGGGAATTGTCACGTAAGTTAGTCACGGTATTGTTAAATTCAACTTCTTCGAGTTTGTATTAATAAATCGCAGTTGGCAAGCAGGTGGGACTGAGGGGGACGCACCGAGTGCAAGTTGAAGACGGGAAGAGATTGCGAGGGTTTTTGTCCATTGCAACTACGTGGATGCCACTGCTAACACAAAGCGGCACTTCAACGAGTGCCGACTCGAAATATTCGGTGGCAAAGCTTTTGGACTGGATTGCGCCGAATTAGCGCGCACCAAGGCTGTCAAGGATTTTTTTTTAGCAGTATTGTACTAGTTTGTTTATTTGTGGTCAGTTAGTATTAATGCCATCAAGGGGCTGCTTCGTTGAGCTTATGAAGTCACGTTACCTAGGTGACGGGATTAATATATCCGGTATTTACGTTAGTTTGTTAGAGAGTGACAGTAACCTTGTAGTCACCAGGTGTGAGTTACTGGTCTGGGGTGGCATTGGTGGCACTAATGCCAATTTACAATGCGTGGTTAGCTGTTTCGAAGTCACCTGGGAGTCCATTACAACGTTTTGGCGGGATTCAGTTCTCTGTAAAAGGGTTCTGCATTATAATAAAGTAACGTTTGGAGCTGGTAAGTGAGTTGACAGGGGACGCCTGGGAGACGAATAAGCCGGCAGAGAGCACCTTTGGGCAGTACCACATTCTAAGAATACTAATAATATTATTGACTAAAGTGATATTGACTCTGACGGTAGGCTGTTTGAACTAATGCTTACAATATGAATACTACTTGAATCAATGCTAACTTTTGAATGAAGACTATAACTGCCAGTAATACTTGAACCTCGCAAGCACCGAAAACAAAACTGAAAGAAAGTCTGTATACAACAACAACAAGAACAACAACAACAACAAACAAAGGTCAAGGGGTGGCGGGTGGTAATAGGGGGTGCAAGGGCTCGCTGCTGGCCCATGCCCGGCGCAACAGCTGCCGATCACGATCCATTTGACTGCC
>WBZZ01004515.1:177500-180000 GCA_019918135.1 Paulinella micropora
CATTGCATTGAATTGGATTGCATTACATCACATCACATCACATCACATCACATTACATCACATTACATCACATTACATTACTCACATCACATTACATCACATTACATTACATTACATTACATTACATTACATAGCATTACATTGCATTACATAACATAACATAACATAACATAACATTCATACATGACATACATTACATACGTACAATTACATACATACACAGATACATAGATACATACATACATACATACATACATACACATACATACATATACATACATACATACATACATACATACACATACATACATGTTTTCATACATGTATACATACATACATTACATACATTCATACATACATACATACATACATACATACATACATACATACATACAGACAGACAGACAGACAGACAGACAGACAGACAGACATACCACAGGGTTGTGAGGTGACGCGAGTTTGTTTATAGGAGGAGGCGTACATACATTACATACATACATGCACAAACATAGACATACATGTATAAAGACAGTACAGAAATACACACCGCAGGGCGGCGAAGTGACTCTAGTCTGTTTATAGAAGGACGAGGATGCAGGCAAAGGGTCGAAATTCGCAGCGGACGGCTTGAGTGGGGACAGGGAGGAGGAAGAGAAGGAGGAAGAAGAAGAAGAGGAGGAGGAGGAGGAGGAGGAGGAGGAAGGGGTAGGGCGATAGAAGCGAGAGAGAGGGGGAGGCGGACGAGGAGGGGTGGAGGGGACAAGGTCTTTGTCACGGTTGAGTTCTCGAGCCAAGCTCTGATACTCCTTGTCAACCTGCAGGTATTGTATGTTTGCATGAGAAGCATACTATTATATGATATTTGCACGTCTTTCCAGGGAAAACCTGACAACTTGTAGTAAATGCAAATCTACGGCCTAGTTCAATTTTTAATATCGAAGCTCTTACATATAGTCATTCATCTTTATATATGTCTATAGTAATACATGTAAATATTTCATGTTCGAGCTCCTTGTCGCTGTTGAGTTCACAAGCCAAGCTCTGATAGTCTTTTGTATGCGATGTATGTGATGTATGCGCTTACGTTTGAAACAACCTTAAGAGTATGTATCTGCAGCCAAAAAAGGCAGTAGTGAGGGGCAAAATGCAGTAGTGAGGGGGAAAAGGGCAGTAGTGTGGGAAAAAAGGCAGTAGTGAGGGAAAAAAGGCAGTAGTAGGTAAAAAGGTAAAAAATGCAGTAGTGAGTGTGAAAAATGCAGTAGTGAGGGTAAAAAAGGTATTACTGAGTGTAAAAAGGCAGTAGTAAGGGTGAAAAAGGCAGTATGTGATCCTGACCTCTAACGTCGAGAGTTGGTAGTCGCCGTACTCGTGATGACGCTCCAAGAGTATTGATGTCAGGAGTATGTATGTGATATAAGTGGTAAGTGATGTATACGCGTAGACAATTACCTCTAAGGTCAAGAGTTATTCAGAGTATGTGTGTTGATGTATGTGACGTATGTATGTTATGTGAGGCATGTGATGTATGTATGTGATGTTGACCTCTAAGGTCAAGAGTTGGTAGTCGCCATACTCGTGATGACGCAACACGCCCTCCCGCTCCAAGTGCAGCTGCACCTTTCAATACATAGCATGACATACATACATACATACATACATGCATACATACATACATACATACATACATGCATAGACACATATATACATACGTACGTACGTACGTACATACAGACATACATACATACATACATACATACATACATACATACATACATACCATACATACATACATACCATACATACATACATACCATACCAACGTACATACCATTCCAACATACCTACATACCTACACACCTACACACCTACACACCTACACACATACACACATACACACACTTACAAACACACACACACACACATACATACATACATACATACATCACATCACACACACACACATCACATTACATTACATTACATTACATTACATTACATTACATTACATTACATTACATCACATCACATCACATTTCATGACATGACATGACATGACATGACATGACATGACATGACATTACATGACATTACATTACATTACACTACATTACACTACATTACACTACATTACACTACATTACACTACATTACACTACGTGTAATACACTACATTACACTACATTACACTACATTACACTACATTACACTACATTACACTACATTATACTACATTACACTACATTACACTACATTACACTACATTACACTACATTACACATTACACATTACACATTACACATTACACAACATTACACAACACTACACAACACTACCTTACCTTACCTTACCTTACATTACATTACATTACATTACATTACATACATACATACATACATACATACATACATTACATACATTACATACATTACATACATACATACATACATACATGCATACATACATACATGCATACATACATACATACATACATACACACACA
>WBZZ01004515.1:212500-215000 GCA_019918135.1 Paulinella micropora
CTGGACGACAGATTGGTAGATAGATAGATAGATAGATAGATAGATAGATAGATAGATAGATAGATAGATAGATAGATAGATAGATAGATAGATAGATAGACCACCACGGACACACACACCATGGAAAAGCCATGACTCTGGACAGAGATAGATAGATTAGATAGATAGATAGATAGATAGATAGATAGATAGATAGATAGATAGATAGATAGATAGATAGATAGATAGATAGATAGATAGATAGATAGAAGCCCTCCACGGACACACACACCATGGAAAAGCCATGACTCTGGACAGAGATAGATAGATGTGTAAATAGATTAGATAGATAGATAGATAGATAGATAGATAGATAGATAGATAGATAGATAGATAGATAGATAGATAGATAGATAGATAGATAGATAGATAGAAAGCCCTCCACGGACACACACACCATGGAAAAGCCACGACCCTGGACGATAGATAGATAGATAGATAGATAGATAGATAGATAGATAGATAGATAGATAGATAAATAGATAGATAGATAGATAGATAGATAGATAGATAGATAGATAGATAGATAGATAGATAGATAGATAGATAGATAGATAGATAGATAGATAGAAGCCCACCACGGACACACACACACCATGGCAAAGCCACGACCCTGGACGATAGATAGATGTGTAGATAGAGAGGTAGATAGATAGATAGATAGGTAGATAGATAGATAGATAGATAGATAGATAGATAGATAGATAGATAGATAGATAGATAGATAGATAGATAGATAGATAGATAGATAGATAGATAGATAGATAGATAGATAGATAGATAGATAGATAGATAGATAGAAGCCCACCACGGACACGCACACCATGGAAAAGCCACAACCCTGGACGATAGATAGAAAGGTATGTAGATAGATAGATAGATAGACCACCACGGACACACACACCATGGCAAAGCCACGACTCAGTAGATAGATAGTAGATAGACAGATACATACCCCTTTCGCGTACGTCCGTCTATCTTTCTATCTATCTATCTATCTATCTATCTATCTATCTATCTATCTATCTATCTAAGAAGACAAACATAGATAGATAGATAGATAGATAGATGAGATGTCGCAAAGGAATGTAGTCCTTGCAAAGGAACGCAGTTTCACATCAAACAATAATTTGTGTACTGTGCATGTGTCCGGGATGGGAATCACGGGTAGACTGTGTTCTGGAAAAAGACGAGGAGGAAGGACGTTGAAGAAAAAGGCAATCTAGGAATGGAGAGTGGGAGGATAAGGAAGAAGAGAAAGAAAAGGAAGCCGTTAGTCCAAGTGTTTTGAGCACCGTAAGCTTGCGCAAGCTACAATTATGACATTGTATGAGGCCTAAACCCCCGCAGGGACCTAGCCCGGGCTATGCAACACTGGACGGCTATGATGGAATGCAGTCACCAATACGGACTAGAGGAAGATTAGTCCAATTTTTGACTGCACAGGAGCGATAAATCGCAAAAGAGCAACGAGCTACGCAGGAGGATAGCTTGAAGCAAAGGGATTTGGATTGGGGATGGGAAAAACCCAAGGCGCGGAAACATCGATGAACAGAGAACGATACCATGCCGCGAGCCCCGCATTCGATTGGTCGAAGGTGGCAGGTCCATCCGTTGTCCTCGATTTGAGATTTGAGCTTGTTGTATCGGTTGGTCTTGTAGGCTCGTGCGTCAAGGATGTTTTCCTCGACCGGGCACGTGAGCTCGATCAGAATACATATCTTGGTAGACAGTGACCAGACAACGATATCGGGGCGGAGGTCAGTGACACAAATGTGGACAGGAAAGGCTTGCTCAGAACCGGTGTATTGGGTTTGGAGTTGCCAATCGTTTGCAGTGTCAAGCAGGGATGGTCGATGAAATGACTGTCTCTTAGGCTTCTGCTCGCCCTCTTTCACAAACATAGACTTTGATTCATTTTGGTCTATAGGGGAGCGTTTGTTATGGCTCTCGATGTGTTTTTGAAGGGGAGCTTCAATAGTGCAGAGCACAGAGTCATGACGCCAGGTATAGCGGCCTTGTTTGAGGGCAACATGGCAACCGGAGAGGATGTGGCATAGATGTGCTTGACCAGATAGATAGATAGATAGATAGATAGATAGATAGATAGATAGATAGATAGATAGATAGATAGATAGATAGATAGATAGATAGATAGATAGATAGATAGATAGATAGATAGATAGATAGATAGATAGATAGATAGATAGATAGATAGATAGATAGATAGATAGATAGATAGATAGATAGATAGATAGATAGATAGATAGATAGATAGATAGATAGATAGATAGATAGATAGATATATAGATAGATAGATAGATACATAGATAGGTAGGTAGGTAGATGGACGTACGCGGAACGGGTGCTGGTCGCGATGTAAGAAGACAAAGAGCATCGTCACCACAAAGTAAACAGTCACCAACACCTAATGCATGCATGTATGTATGTATGTATGTAT
>WBZZ01004515.1:225000-227500 GCA_019918135.1 Paulinella micropora
CCGGGAACCCCAGCCCTGCAATTGTACCTACCCCATGCGAATCAGCCGGCACCAAAACGAATGGCTGAGAATGCTCCAAGGCTCTAAGAGTTGTGGCAGTAGGGTTTTATGTCCGTTACCTCCGGCAATTGAACGTGTGGAAAGGGGGGGGTCCGGGGGGCCCTCCCCCCCGGGAACCCAAGCCCTGCAATTGTTCGTACCCGAATCGAATTTGCCGGCAAAATGAATGGCTGAGACTGCTCCGAGGCTCTAAGAGTTGTGCCAGAAGGGTTTATGCCGCTTACCTCCGGCAATTGAACGTACCCTGTCGACTGTGCAAAGGGGGGGGGGGGGGGGGGGGTTCCGGGGGCCCTCCCCCCGGGAACCCAGCCCCGCAGTTGTACGTACCCCAGGCGGATTAGCCGGCACCAAAATGAATGGCTGAGAATGCTCCAAGGCTCTGAGAGTTGTGCCAGAAGGGTTTATGCCGGTTAGCTCCGGCAAATTGAACCTACCCTGTCGACTGTGGAAAGGGGAGTGTGCGGGGGCCCTTTCCCCCGGCAATCCAGCCCCGCAGTTGTACGTACCCGAAGCGAAAATGCCGGCGCCAAAATGCATGGCTGAGAATGCTCCAAAGGCTCCCACATTGTGCCAGAAGGGTCGAGAGGCTGATTTTTGGTTTTCACAACCTGGGGACGCGCTCTAGGTAGTGAAACAGTTGAAAAAGAGTTTTACGAAGATTTTGGCAAAGTAGTACCAAAATGAATGGCTCAGAATGCTGCAAGGCACTAAGGGATTATAGCTGAAATTATGAAATTCGAATGTAATGACAGAGTAGTGCCCCAAAACTGTAAACGTTGTGCTTGTGAGAATGAGAGGAAAAGAGATGGGGGGGGGGGGGGGGTTGCCCGAAGCGCACTGCAAACTATCCTTTCAGGTGTTGGTGTAGCCCCTATTTTTGTTATCATCCCTGAAAGGTGTTGGGACTAGGGGGTGGAGGCTTTGGGGGAAGGGGGAAAATGGAAATTGTGTAACCCCCTTCCCCGCATTTTCGCACCCCTGTGCGAATAAATGGTTTGTGTGAACCAGGAGGAGCTGGGAGCTCATATTTGCAGGGAGGCTAGCCCCAGACTCGATGTTGATGCTGATATAATTTTTTGGAATTCACGCAAATATTTGCGTTAGGGCAGTGTCCTGAATGCCAAACTTCCTTGTGTTTTTTCGCATCCCTGTCGGAATAAATAATGGTTGCGTGAACCAGTAGGAGTTGGGCTCATATTTGCAGGGTGGCTAGCCAGCACTCGATGTTGATACAGGTATAATTTTTTTGGAATTCACGCAAATATTTGCGGTAGGGGAGTGTCCTGAATGCCAAAGTTCCTTGTTTTTTTTTTTAGCCTTATTTCTGCACCCCCGTCGGAATAAATCATGGTTTGTGTGAACCAGGAGGAGTTGGGAGCTCATATTGACAGGGTGGCTAGCCCCGGACTGGATGTTGATGCTGATATCATTTTTTAAATTATTATTCACGCAAATATTTGCTTTAGGGGAGTGTCCTGAAGGCCAAATTCCTTTTTTTTTGGGAGTACTTACCGGTACCTCCGGCAAGTGAACGTACCCTGTCCACGGGGAAGTGGGGGTCCGGGGACCTCCCCGGGAACTTCAGCCCAGCAATTGTACGTACCCCACAAAAATTAGCCGGCACCAGAATGAATGGCTGAGAATGCTCCAAGGCTCTAAGAGTTGTGCCAGAAGAGTTTATGCCGGTTACCTCCGACAATTGAACGTAAAAGGGGTCCGGGGGGGGCCCTACCCCCGGGAACCCAAGCCCTGCAATTGTACGTAGCGCAGGCGAATTAGCCGACACCAAACGAATGGCTGAGAATGCTCCAAGGCTCTAAGAGTTGTGCCAGAAGGGTTTATGCCGGTTACCTCTGGCAAATTGAACGTACCCTGTCGACTGTGGAAAGGGGAGCCCTTTCCCCCGGGAACCCAGTCCTGTAATTGTACGTACCCGAAGCGAAAATGCCGGCACCAAAATGAATGGCTGAGAATGCTCCAAGGCTCTAAGAGTTGTGCCAGAAGGGTTGATTTTTTGGTTTTCACAACCTCGGGACGCGCTCTAAGTAGTGAACCAGTTGAAATAGAGATTTACGAAGATTTTGGCTAAGTAGTGCCAAAGTGAATGGCTGAGAATGCTCCAAGGCTCTAAGAGTTGTGCCAGAGTGACTTGCGAGGCTGATTCTTTGTGTAGTGCCAAAATGAATGGCTGAGATTGCCCCAAGGCTGTAAAAGTTGTGCATGTGAGAATGAGAGGAAAGCGACCTTGGGAAGAGGGGGTGGGGGGGGGGGGGGGGGAGGGTGCGCCGAAGCGCACCGCAAACCATCCCTTCAGGTGCTGGCGCAGCCCCTAATTATTATTATTATTATTATTATTATTATTATTATTATTATTATTATTATTATTATTATTATTTGGACACCGTGATAGCCCAGTGGTCAAGTTCTACCATCTGGGCCC
>WBZZ01004515.1:230000-237500 GCA_019918135.1 Paulinella micropora
AAAGGATATTTTCTTTGAAAGTATTGGTCTGTCTGGAAGGCTTGGAGCTGCCTTGCGGGGGTGTCAGTAGAGCCTATCGTCAAATCTTCGTACTCCCCTCGCGGGTGAGACGATGGAGGCACATGTGCAGAAATGCATTCGCCATTGACAGAGAAGCACTATTATTATTATTATTATTATTATTATTATTATTATTATTATTATTATTATTTACCATCTGGGCCCTGTCGCCAGTTCGATTCCCGTCGGTGCCACCAGTATTTTCATTGAACATACCGGTCCGTCTGGACCAGTATTTTCATTGAACATACCGGTCCGTCTGGAAGTGTTGGAACTGCCCTTGCGGGGGTGTCATTACAGCCTATCGTCAATTCTTCGTACTCCCCTCACGGGTGAGACGATGGAGGCGCATGTGCAGAAATGCATCAGCCATTGACAGAGAAGCACTATTATTATTATTATTATTATTATTATTATTATTATTAATGGACACCGTGATAGCCCAGTGGTCAAGTTCTACCATCTGGGCCCTGTCGCCAGTTCGATTCCCGTCGGTGCCACCAGTATTTTCATTGAACATACCGGTCTATTTCTGGACCAGTATTTTCATTGAACATACCGGCCCGTCTGGAAGTGTTGGAACTGCCCTTGCGGGGGTGTCATTAGAGCTTATCGTCAATTCTTCGTACTCCCCTCACGAGTGAGACGATGAAGGCGCATGTGCAGAAATGCATCAGCCATTGACAGAGAAGCACTATTATTATTATTATTATTATTATTATTATTATTATTATCGTCATCATCATCGTTATTATTATTATTATTGTTATTATTATTAAGATTATTATGGACACCGTGATAGCCCAGTGGTCAAGTTCTACCATCTGGGCCCTGTCGCCAGTTCGATTCCCGTCGGTGCCACCAGTATTTTCATTGAACATACCTGTCTATTTCTGGACCAGTATTTTCATTGAACATACCGGCCCGTCTGGAAGTGTTGGAACTGCCCTTGCGGGGGTGTCATTAGAGCTTATCGTCAATTCTTCGTACTCCCCTCACGGGTGAGACGATGGAGGCGCATGTGCAGAAATGCATCAGCCATTGACAGAGAAGCACTATTAAGATTATTATTATTATTATTATTATTATTATTATTTATTATTATTATTATTATTATTATTATTATTATTATTGTTATTATTATTATCATTATTATTATTATTATTATTATCATTATTATTATCATTATTATTATCATTATTATTATTATTATTATTATTATTATTATTATTATTATTATTATTATTATTATTATTATTATTATGGAGGGGTGCACAGTATGGCACCCCACGGGAAGAGGAGGTGGTTGGGCCTCTTCCCACTGGTTTCGAGGCTATGTCGTTGTGTTGGCTCCGAGGCTATGTTGTTGTGTTGGTTCCGAGGCTATGTAGTTGTGTTGGTTCCGAGGCTCTGTTGTTGTGTGGGTTCCGAGGCTATGTCGATGTGGGTTCCGAGGCTATGTTGTTGTGTTGGTTCCGAGGCCATGTCGTTGTGTTGTTTTTTATAAGACATACACCACGTGAGATCAAAGGGGTATTTACATTCCGCGATCTAGGGGTGGTGACGGGTTTCGAGGCGTCCCAGATACTTACCACAAAACGTCCTCATGCGCTGGCAGACCGCATGAAATGTCTGCTACCCCTGTGAGTACCTCCATGCGGGACCTACCCAGTCTCGTGGAGCTCTCACGCGGGGAAGATCAATCATTTGTAGTTGATTTCCTGCAAGGTACCCGACACTGTGCGGGTAGTAGGGACTTCCTTTTGGGCCCTTCTATGCAGGATGGTTAGAGTCACTCTTCCCTCCCCAACATACTCACTGTAGTCCCTGTTGGGTCGAGGGATGGAGGCGCATGGCCCTCGGGCTCAGCCATGACAGATCAATATATATATATATTATTATTATTATTATTATTATTATTATTATTGGACACCGTGATAGCCCAGTGGTCAAGTTCTACCATCTGGGCCCTGTCGCCAGTTCGATTCCCGTCGGTGCCACCAGTATTTTCATTGAACATACCGGTCTATTTCTGGACCAGTATTTTCATTGAACATACCGGCCCGTCTGGAAGTGTTGGAACTGCCCTTGCGGGGGTGTCATTAGAGCTTATCGTCAATTCTTCGTACTCCCCTCACGGGTGAGACGATGGAGGCGCATGTGCAGAAATGCATCAGCCATTGACAGAGAAGCACTATTATTATTATTATTATTATTATTATATTATCATCATCATCAACATCATCATCATAAACCCCGCCCCACCCACCCCCCCCCCGTCCCCCCTCTTTCCCAACACACACATGCACACACATGCACGCAAAAAGAAAAGAAAAAAACAAAACTTTACATTCATCTTTCTCTAAATATTCATATCTATGTAAACAGTGGGAAAATTTATAATTGTATTTGCAAGCATATGACCGCGGTAAAGATATATGTATGTATGTATTTATGTATGTATGTATGTATGTATGTATGTATGTATGCATGTATGTATGTATGTATGTATGTATGTATGTATGTATGTATGTATGTATTTATGTATGTATGTATGCATGTATGTATGTATGTATGTATGCATGTATGTATGTATGTATGTATGTACGTATGTATGTATGTATGCATGTATGTATGTTTGTATGTATGTGTATGTATTGTAGCGTGTTCGGTTGAGTGAATGTCAACTAAGCGCCAAGTTCCACTTCGACTACCTCAACCTGGTCTCTCTCTCTCTCCCCCCCCCCCCTCTGTCTCTCTCTATGCACACATATGCATATGCCGGGCATGTATTTTGAGAGAGAGAGAGATATAGATAGATAGATAGATAGATGGATAGATAGATAGATAGAAAGAAAGAAAGAAAGAAAGAAAGAAAGAAAGAAGGAAAGAAAGAAAGAAAGAAAGAAAGAAAGAAAGAAAGATAGAAGGATAGAAAGATAGAAGATAGAAAGAGAAAAGATGTGTTTAATCTATGGCCGTGGCGTAGCTTAAAAGCCATCGCCTCCTATACTACCCCCGAGCCAGAACTCTCAGCACTTCAGCCGCGCACCAACCACGGTCCGCTGTGGTTGGTGCCTGTGCCCAGTTCAAGCCGAAAGGTAGCCGAGCCCTTTTGAACTGTACAGGACAACCACTAAAACACTCCCCCAGGGTCGTGTGCCATAAGGAGATGATGGTCGCCAAAGCCGAGGTTTCGGAAATTCACGCTCGTTGTGAGTTACCTTCTACAACCTCGGCTTCATCAACCCTTTGCATCACGGCCCCGGTCGGGAGATGGTCGCCTGTTTTAGCCCTTGCGCTGCGCGCGATTAACGGCGGACACAAAACCGTCGTTATAGGGGGTTTGGTTTTAGGCCGGAGCACTGAGCAGCTGGCCCTCTACATTCCCCCCCCGGAAAGATAGAAAGATAGAAAGATAGAAAGATAGATAGATAGATAGATAGATAGATAGATAGATAGATAGATAGATAGATAGATAGATAGATAGATAGATAGACGGACATATGCGCCCATGTGCAAATATGCTTTAGAATGCACATACGCGCGCACTCACGTAAACGCATACAAACATGTTTGCATGTCAGATGCATCATACTGTATAAACACACATGCGTGTAAGTATGTATGTATGTATACCTACCTACCTACCTACCTACCTACCTACCTACCTATCTATCTATCTGTCTGTCTATCTATATATCTATATATCTATCTATCTATCTATCTATCTATCTATCTATCTATCTATCTGTCTGTCTGTCTGTCTGTCTGTCTGTCTATCTATCTATCTATCTATCTATCTATCTATCTATCTATCTATCTATCTATCCTGTCGGGCGTCCCTCCCTTCGATGCAAGAAAAATTGGTCGAGGGGGCGGGACATTGGCGATGAAGACCAGCCATCCTAGAGCAAACTGCACCACATGCCCGTCGGCTACCTCGCAAGGCTGCACCAGGGGTAGGTGTGGCGTTGGGTGTTTTTTCCTTTTAGCTCGCCCATAAAAGGTACTCACCCTGCACTTCGTGCTTGGTGAGTGGATCCCTCCGCTGGCCATTGGTTATGAGGGATCCAGGAAGGCGAAGGCAGGCCTGAGCCGAAGATGCCTCCTGGTAGGACGCTTATGGCCATTTGGCAATGCGACGCTCCTAGAATTAGATAGATAGATAGATAGATAGATAGATAGATAGATAGATAGATAGATAGATAGATAGATAGATAGATAGATATTAGATAGATAGATAGATGAGATGTCGCAAAGGAATGTAGTCCTTGCAAAGGAACGCAGTTTCACATCAAACAATAATTTGTGTACTGTGCATGTGTCCGGGATGGGAATCACGGGTAGACTGTGTTCTGGAAAAAGAAGAGGAGGAAGGACGTTGAAGAAAAAGGCAATCTAGGAATGGAGAGTGGGAGGATAAGGAAGAAGAGAAAGAAAAGGAAGCCGTTAGTCCAAGTGTTTTGAGCACCGTAAGCTTGCGCAAGCTACAATAATGACATTGTGTAAAGGCCTAAACCCCCGAAGGGACCTAGCCCGGGCTATGCAACACTGGACGGCTATGACGGAATGCAGGATGAGAGATAAGGGGAGGATGAGAGGGAGGGCGGATTGGAGTTCTTCTTCAATGTCTTTCCATACGCTTGGTGTTGATGGCAAAATCAGGTGCTTTCTTATTTCGATTGGTTCTTTCGGGGCACTTCTTGGACGAAATGAGAGTATGTCTCGGCGTCAACACAGTGGGTGGAATCCGGGTTGACAATGCCGGGTTGTGACTTATAGTCCAGATAGATAGATAGATAGATAGATAGATAGATAGCTAGATAGATAGATAGATAGATAGATAGATAGATAGATAAATAGATAGATAGATGAAATATCGACTAATGTCAGAGAAAAGGAGCTTCTGATTTCGTCAACCAGGAAATCTGTGGGTAAAGTATTAACCCGATGCCCAGCTAAGCCGTGATGTTTGCACGGAAGGGACTGATACAGGCAATACCAAATCTCCCTAGTACCAGGCGGGGCCAGGGCTCGTTCCATAAGCGCCCCTTGCAGAACGAGCTCCCACCTCCATTACAGAGGGCCCAGTAAGCAGATGGAGTTTCGAGACTGTTCGACAGTCTAGTATAAACCGACAGAGCACTGTGGGTTTTATTCCGGGCTCAACAAGCGAGAAAGGGCACCCTGAGGGAACAGGATTGTGCTTCCCGTCGCTATTTCGGCATGTGACTTATAGGCGTATGGCTAGGCACACATAAGGCACCCCACCACGGGCCCAGCACACCCACACCATCCCCTAATTCTCTGTCTGTCGACAGATGGCACCCATTTCAAAAAAATCAAGCCCAAGAGAGGGTCAGTGACACCTCAAGTGGCCTTGGTTCACTCCGTAGAGTAAGTGATGATCAACTGATGAAATATCGACTAATGTCAGAAAAAAGGAGCTTCTGATTTCGTCAACCAGGAAGTCTGTGGGTAAAGTATTAACCCGATGCCCAGCTAAGCCGTGATGTTTGCACGGAAGGGACTGATACAGGCAATACCAAATCTCCCTAGTACCAGGCGGGGCCAGGGCTCGTTCCATAAGCGCCCCTTGCAGAACGAGCTCCCACCTCCATTACAGAGGGCCCAGTAAGCAGATGGAGTTTCGAGACTGTTCGACAAGATAGATAGATAGATAGATAGATAGATAGATAGATAGATAGATAGATAGATAGATAGATAGAACATATCATCTATCTATCTATCTATCTATCTATGCAGGCTGATGCATTCGATCCTCGCACCTGGTCTCTGTCTGTGGGCGCAGAGACCAAGGCTGTCAAGGTAGCCACATAGCTACCTATCTAGCTATCTATCTATCTATCTATCTATCTATCTATCTATCTATCCTATCTATCTATCCTATCTATCTATCTATCCTATCTATCTATCTATCTATCTATCTCTATCTATCTATCTATCTATCTATCGATCTACCTATCTACCTACCTATCTATCATCTATCTATCTATCTTAGTCTCTGTCTGTGGGTGAAGAGACTAAAGCAGTCACAGTATCTATCTATCTATCTATCTATCTATCTATCTATCTATCTATCTATCTATATCTATCTATCTATCTATCTATCTATCTATCTATCTATCCATCCATCCATCCATCTATCCATCCATCCATCCATCCATCTATCAATCCATCTATCTATCTATCTATCTATCTATCTTTCTATCTATCTATCTAATCCATCCATCCCATCCCATCCATCATCCCATCCATCCATCCATCCATCCATCCATCCATCTATCTATCTATCTAGCTATCTATCTATCTATCTATCTATCTATCTATCTATCTCTATCTAGCTGTTTGTTTGTTTGTTTGTTACTTATGTATGCCGTTGGAAGTGAAGCTAGGCAAGCTGTGGAAGGAGGAGGAGGAGGAGGATTATTATGATGATTATTATAACCCCTGAAAGGTGTTGGAAGTAGGGGTTTGGGGGGAGGGGGAAAATGGAAATTGTGTACCCCCCCCCCCCACATTTCCGCACCCCTGTCGGAATGAATCATGGTTTGTCGGAACGAGGAGGAGTTGGGAGCTCATATTTGCAGGGTGGCTAGCCCCAGACTCGATGTTGATGTTGATATAATTTTTTTGAATTCACGCAAATATTTGCGTTAGTGCAGTGTCCTGAATGCAAAATTCCTTGTTTTTTAAGCACCCCTGTCGGAATAAATCATGTTTTGTGTGAACCATGAGTTGGGAGCTCATATTGACAGGGTGGCCAGGCCCAGACTCGATGTAGATGCTGATATAATGTCTTTGCAATTCACGCAAATATTTGCGTTAGTGGAGTGTCCTGAATGCGAAAATTCCTCGTTTTTTTAGGTTATTTTCTGCACCCTCGTCGGAATAAATCATGGTTTGTGTGAACCAGGAGGAGTTGGAGCTCAAATTGACAGAGTGGTTAGCCCCAGACTCGATGTTGATGCTGATATAATTTTTTGGGAATTCGCGCAAATATTTGCGTTAGGTGAGTGTCCTGAATGCCGAAATTCCTTGTTTTTTGGGAGTACTTGCCGGTCCTCCGGCAATTGAAGGTACCCTGTCGACGGGGAAGGGGTTGTCCGGGGGGCCCTCCCCCCGGGAACCCACGCCCTGTGATTGTGCGTACCCGTTTCGGTCGCGGGCGGCACCCAACCAGAAAATTAAGATATTTTTGCCACCAGGCGCCGTTTGCGCACACCAGAGGGATTTAGCGGCTGATATTTGGTGTATCTGACACTTCTTGATAAGCTCTCTTCGAAAGTATATAAAATTGTGGTGCCGGGTGGCGTAACAACCAGCAGGTTTTTGCGCCACCAGGCGCCGTTCGCGCACACCGAAGGGAGTTTGAGGCTGATGTTTGGTGTACCCGACACCTCTCGGTGAGCTCTC
>WBZZ01004515.1:247500-255495 GCA_019918135.1 Paulinella micropora
GAGTTACGTTCGAGTAAGATAAGGGTAAGGTAAGGGCAAGGTAGGTCACGTTTGTTTTCTTTGTTAGTCGTGTGAGCTGTGCTCACTTTGGAGGTTCTTGTTAGTAAGATTCAACTTTGGTGCGGAATTGGTTGTACTACGATTGCGTGGTAACGGATGTAGTTCTATTAGAGTGGAAGGTTAAGTAGCACTGCCTAGTGAGAGAAAAATTACAAATTGCCATGATATGGGTGAAAGCAGGGGAAATTGTCAAAGTAAAAAGATAAAATTGCCCAGTGCACTGCGGCTGGGACGGGGAAATTACTGATAAAATTTGGCGGGAAAAAGTCGAGTCTGGTTACTGCGGCGGCTAGTCACGTTTTATGCATTAAGTTCAACACTGGTAAAAACGCATTAGTGAATTTTCCTAGTTCCTTTAAGTAAATTTATTAACATCATCTTTGGCACCGAAAATTTACGATGTTTTGCTAGCGGGACGTTGACAATATATTAATAGCAGTTAATTTGAAAATTTTTAATTTCCAACCAAAATCAACTTTCAATGTCCAACCAAAACTAAAAATCTGATACAAAAACTAAAAACAATTTTTTGTCTTGAATGTCAACACTGCTGCGGCAATATTAATTTAATCAGTCTGAGAAGAAATTTCTAGATAAGTAGTCAGTAACTAGGGATACTGACAGTCACTGATCAGTTATATTTACCTCTACTTTAGTTAAGTAACGCTTATTTTAGTTTTGTCACGTGACGTCACGGTGTCAGTAGAAATCACTTTATTAAATCGTTAAGTAAATTGCCTTCCCTTACTTTGGTAACTGTACGAGACAGGACCGGTGGACTCTGAAAGGAGTAGGTAAAGGCCTCCATAGATGAGCATGCTGTGTAATGCCCCCAACGATAGCTCGTAAAAAGTCGGTAATACAACCAAACACAGTCCTCAAGAATGTGAATGATGTCTCGTTGTATTAGCTCAGTGAAGCCAAAAAGGAAAACGGCAACAGACCAGGAATAAAATGGCATCAGGTCCAATCCGGACAAATAATACTGAAAAACAAGCTGGTGCACCTGTCACCAGGAAAAGGTATTTTTTACCGGCTATCCGGGGGGTGATGCCTACAGTACCCCCTCCCGATTTTATGACGGAAATAGCATTTTCGTCATACACCTTCTGATTTCTTTCTGCAAATAGTATGCGCTATGGAGTCATGCCACACAGCGCATCGACCCACGGATAGACGCTAAAAGACGATAAATATATCCTCATACGGCACGTCAAAGCGGATTCTCTAGCCTTTCTTGTAAATTTTGAACTCCTTCCCCTTAATTTCTTTTTTTTTTCTTTTTTTTTTTTCGGCAGTATGTCAAGAACAAACGTACAATTAATAAAAAAAATACAAGCAACGTGGTGCTGTAGTACGATTCCCCCTTTGATCTCTTTCTTCTTCTTATCATTATCATTATTATTATTATTATTCACAGGGAGATCGTAAGTACATTGTCTTTTTTAATGACATACCCTTGTATAAGGCGGATATCATATGATATAGTATTAGGGTGCCAGTCCTAATAGCTATATCCGAAGTCGAGGTGTATGTACCCGACCCTGCGATATACCGACACAAGTAGAGATTGACCGTGCTCAGGTACGACAGTATATAATCTATCGTAAAAAATAATTTAATGAAAGTTTCAGAGAACATTTCATTTTCGAGAACATCATCCCAGGACTTGGAAAGGGTCATACCCGGGAACACCATCGCTCAATACACTAGCGATCCCCGTATACGGTGTAGTATCATCGTCGATCGACCTTTCGCACTCGTATGTTGCGATCGAATGCCAAGTTATATCACTGAGTCTTTTTAATATTCATATTGATAACTGATGATGCATGATCAAATCATGATACGCCGTGGGCAATCAATCAGTTTATTTGAGACGCATAAAGAAAAATAGTTTCTTTGTCACTGCCTTCGTCGTCTGGCGCGGATTTCTTTGCCTGGTGGAGGACCACCAACAAAAGTCAGATCGAACTTTGACTGTTCGAGAATGTCCCAGATCTTATTAGGGATTCCGCCCAACGATAATTCAAAAGGGACATCAAGCACTCCTCTTGGCAGTGTCTGAATGGTCCACGCAGTGTAATCCTTGTCTCTGGGAGTAATTGTATCATCCCATGTCTCGAGACTTTTTGCGTCTTTATATACTGGCAGATAATGTCTTGCCTTTGGAACCTCAACCGGGTCCATACTTCTCCAGAACTGGAGTATCGGTTGTACTATCTTTGCGGCTGATGATATTTTGAGTGTCCGTGTGACACGCATCTGTCGTGGGACCGCCACGACCCGCATCAAGTATAAGTCTGAGAGAGTGTCATCAGCGACATGTTGTTCCGCTGGTCTCATAAGATAGAAAACATTTTTCACCCATGCGATGGTTGCTATCGCATCGCCTTCCTTCCATCGCTCATGGACAATCTCAACGTTGCCCGCGTTTGGGTCAGTGTCCGTCCCCTCCTCCTCCTGGTGGACGTCCTTTGATCTCATCGACCTCATCGCCTTCCTCGGTTGGTCGTTGATAAGATCATTCCGCGCTCTCCTTAGCTGCGCCTCTGTGATCTTCTCCTTCTTTCCGCTATGCTCTCGCGGAGACTTGGACTGAGTCCCCACCGCGCTTATGCGGTCAGTCTTCTCCTTGCTGTCCACCTCACTCTCCTCCTTCTCAGCTATCGGTGCCCGATAAGCATCGTCTTGGTCCATGCCAGCCTCCTTGTGGATGGGCGGCACCTCTTTGAAATCATCCTTCATCCGTTTTAACGCCTCCTCAACGGATTCATCTTCCAGTAAGAAGGGATCATACTTAATCAGCCTTCTTACATTCACAATTTGCACCTTCCCTCTACCCCTGATCTTGTAGTTCAGAGGTCCCGTCTGTTCCATAATCTGATAAGGTCCTTTCCAGTGAGTGAACAGCTTAGAGCTGACTCCCTTCGGGACTTGAGGATGGTACAATAGTACAATATCCCCGACCTGGAACTTGATCTGATCCAAGTGCGCTTGTCGCACCCCTTCAGCATCAGTCTTTCGGCGCTCCGCCTCTCTATGCGCCCTGACTATTTGTTCCGCCTCCATCTTCACTCTAAGTCTCATCCCAAACAACTCATCCGCATCCGCCCAAGTGTCTTTTGGGTGAAGGAGCGAAGTCGGGATATCAGGCTCACGCCCATATACTAACTGATATGGCGAGATTGACCTCTTCGAGCCTCCTAACGCCGTAGAGGGTAGACAGTTCATTGCAAACGCAAATGATGGTGCTGCCTCGACCCATGCTCTTTGATTCTCCTTCTTCGTGCAATACATCTTTAGCGAGGCTTTGAGGGGTCTGTGTACCCGCTCGATTTTCCCATTTGCTCGCGGGTTATAGGCAGTAACATATTGCCATTTCATCCCGTAATACTTAGATAGTTTGTCGATGACCTCGTTATTAAAGTCCGAGCCTCGATCAGAACATATCTTTCTTGGTACTCCGATCTGTGAGATGATCCTATCGATCAGCGCCTCGGCCGTCGTCTTGCCGGTAACGTCTTTGACAGGGATGATCCACACATAGTTGGTGGCTCTGTCAATAGCCGTAAGGAGGTATTTGTAACCATCCTTCGATTCTGGGAAAGGTCCCACATGATCAATGTGTATAAACTCAAACATCCCCGCATGAAGAGGAAATTCGCCAATCAGGCCGAAATTTGCCTTCAGTGGTGTTTTGTTTATCTTGCACGGGATGCATGCATCCACCGCCTGATCTATCTCCTCCTTCATCGTCTTCCACCAGAATCGCCTCGCTACGAACATATGAGTTCGTTGTCGACCCGGATGCGCCAAAAGTGGGCAATTGTGGGCTGCGACAAATATAAATCGTCTCAGACTCTCCGGTACCCAAAGGGTCCATTTGTCCGGCTGTGACGCATAGCGACCGTGAAGGCCCTTGTACCACAGTAGACCATCTCTCCATCCCATCTCCTTCATCTGATCTTTGATCGCTTTCGTCATCCGTAGCTCATCCGGGTTCTGATATAACTGTATCAGTTCTTTAAACTCCGGATCTTGAGCCTGTTGTGGCCTCCATGCGGTAGGCGAGGCTATATGGATAGTACCATCTTCTAGCCGTACCCCGATTCTTTCCGGGTCATCGTCTAGGTCACTTCTCCGCTCTTGAGGAGGCTCCGCATAAACTTCCTGCGTCTCCTCTTCCTCTCTTATGTTCGCCTTCGCATTCTCATATACCTCATAGGACCACTCAGCGTCCTCCTGGGTATGTAGCTCACAACATATCCCGTGATCCGGGCCTTGTGGACTGTACCGTAGACCTGTGCGGTCATATCGGACTCCACTCGCCATCTCCATCGCCTCAATGTGGCTGACCTCATACACCTTGTCAGTGGACAAGTCTTCCATCTCCACCGTGGACACCAACGCCGATACTTCTGAGTTAAACTCTAGCCTAGAGAGGCTATCAGCGACCACATTTCGCTTTCCCGGTAGATGGACCATTGTAAAATCGAAACAAGACAAGAACGCTTGCCACCGCGCCAGCGTCCCGTCTGTTCATGATTCATCAACCATAACAGGTTATGATGATCAGTTCTGACAGTAAATTGAGGTCCTCCCCACAAATACTCTCTGAGCCTCTTGAGGGCCCATACTACCGCCAACGCCTCTCTTTGCCTTGTGCAATAGTTTCTCTCCGCCGCACACAACTTCCTACTAATAAACATGATTGGGCGTAATTTCCTCCTCATCCTCTTGTTGTAATACAGCCCCAATCGCAAACTTAGATGCGTCTGTATCGACTACGAATTGTTTCGTAAAGTCGGGCATCGTTAACACCAGTCCTCCGTCTTTCGGGTCTTTGTAAATGAGATCTTTGAGCGCATGAAACGCTTGCAAAGCCTCTTCGTCCCACTTCTCAAAGTCTCCAAAATCTATCATTTTCTCCACTTTAGCCCGTGTTGCACCCCAATCGGGTATAAACTGGCTATAGTATTGCGCCATCGCAAGGAATGAGTGCAATTCAGTGTGGTTCTTCGGTATCGGTCGATTCATAATCTCCTCCCTCTTCTCTTTGGATATCGAGACTCGATTATGGGAGATCTCGTACCCTAAGTATGTCACACTCGTCTTGGCAAGTTGACACTTCTTTAGATTGCACTTCAGGCCAAAAGCTCCGATGCGCCTGAATATATCGGACAAATGATCGATATGCTCCTCCATTGTGTTAGAGTATACGATAATGTCATCGATATAGCAAAATGCATATTCTCCCGCCTTCTGTCCCCGCCTTCTCATAAAGCCACCGTCAGACAAATCATCGTACTGACTGCTCAACATCTTCTGCATCGCCTTCTGGAAAAGTCCTGGGGCTTGCTTGAGGCCCATCGGAAGCACTTTCCATTGGTATATTTCCATACCCACCACAAACGCCGTCAGCCATCTGGACTTTTCCTCCAGTGGTATCTGCCAGAAGCCATTCTTAAGGTCAATGACCGAATAGAATTTTGCATTCCGCAGTACTCTCCTTCCTTCTTCTAATGTCGGGAGAGGATTTCTCTCTTCCTCCAGCACCTTGTTAACACGAGCATAGTTAACTGTCAGGCGCCATTCTCCTCCTGGCTTCGGCACTATTCTCGGTTGTGAGACTATTGAGGATGTTGATCTCTCAATAAAGTCCTCATTGAGCAGCTGTCTTGCTAGCTCCTCCGCTATCTTCGCCTCATGTATACTCAAATTCGCCCTTCGTGGTGCCGGTGACGGCTCCGCACCCGGTATTTTGTAAATAACCGCAGTGAAATCTTCAGGCTTGACACCACCTGCATGTGGAGGGTCAAAAATTTCCTTGTTCGCCTCTAATTTGGCTTTTAAAAGCTCCTTCTCCTTCTCCGTGCCTACTCCTTCTTCCAATATTTTCCGCGCCGCCTCTTGAAAATCTTCATCAGACATCTGCTTATGCTGCTTGAGGGGTTCTCTGTCCTCCTCCAAGCCTAATTCCTCTTCCGAGACATCATCTAGGCCCGTCTTTTCATACGTGACCGTGTCCGGCTCATCATCTTTACCGAGCTCCACCAGCATGTCAATGAGTCTCGCGTATTGCAAAGGAGCTTTACGGGTGTAAAAACCATCAAAGCATGTGAATGCTTGCGGTATCAATTTCAACTTGTCGAGGTCTCTGAGCTTCCGCTTGTATGCACTGCTCTGCTCACGAGTTCCCATACGACAAGCCACCACTAGCTGTTGCTTGCGAGAGGGTACCGGTATAGGATGATCAATAAGCCGGTCCCTTATTTCCTGCGCCCATATCGCCTTCTCATTATATGGCAGGATAATAGTATACGGCTTATTATTTTCGAATAAAGTCCGTAAGCATTTCTACACTTCAGACAGTGAACGCGGCCACGTGGGCTCGTCACCCCAGAAATCAGTAATAAAACTTTTAATAGTTTCTGGTGGAGTATCCGGGATTCGCCCCGTTCTCCTTGGTACAAACTCCTCCCTTTTTTCTTCTCCTACTTTCGCATGGAAACAGTATCCGTTAGTAATATGGACATCTGTTCCTACTCCTTCCGCGAATCTCGCCAACGACGGGCTTCTTTGTGCGACACATATAATCTCCTCCTTTCGCTTCTCGATTAAGTCATCAATAGACTTTTTGTCCCAATGGCATGTCGGAACTGTGACAGTGCACACTTGGGATTCCCAATTGTCGGTCCAGGACAGTTCATCCGGTCTTACGACATGGGGGTGAACGTACACCTCAAGTGCCTCATGTGCGATGGCCATCTTTTTGTGATCCGTCGCTAGACTCAGCTCATAAGCCTCATAAGAGTCAGTAGCGTTGAAGGGATCAATATCGTTCTCTTCTCCTCTTTTTACTCCATATATCACTCGCCGTGCGGCGCAATCAATCACAGCCCCCATCGTAGCCAATTGGTCATACGATAGTAATATTGACCCGTGGTAACCGGGGACGAGGTCCATACGGTATACTCGTGCGGATTTCAATTTAAAGGTCAGTGTGATGATTCCCGTGATATCCGTCCGGCTGCTCACTCCTTTGAGAGTGCCCGTTGACTTTTTCATATTTCCGTCCACCCAGTCCCGGTATCGATTAAAAAACTTCCTGCCGACAATATTAATATTCGCCATCGTATCATTACCAACTTTTAATATTGTCTTCAATGTTTCACAATAAAGTTCCGTATAACACAGAGCATCGGGCCTGTGTATATTGGCTGCGAGAACAAGAACTTTACGTTCCAAATTTTGGAGTCTTGTCTCTAAGTTTTTCAACCCTCCTTCTTCTCCTGCTTCACCTCATTAACATTTTTATTATTCTGCGGTACTGGTGCGTTTACTATTTGAGCGACATTGTCTTGTGGTACTTGAGTACACACATTGTGTTTTTGCTCGCCACCCGCCGCGACCGTGGACATTGAGTCTGTTCGTGGTTGTTTGCTTGGCCGAGGCGATACGTCTGCCATTGGCCTCCTCGCCTCCATCGCAAGTCTTGCCTTCCTATTTGCATCAGTTATCATTGGTAACCGTGCTGTATGAACGGGTATGAGACTACCTTGGGGCTGCAGTCTCTGTGTACCCACATCTTTGTTTTCACATAGAGGAAGCGTTGGCCCAGTCTGCACAACAGCATTAGAAAACACTGTGACTTTAGGGTTAAACTTCACAGTCTTCTCCTTCCTCTCTTCTTCCCCCTCCAGTCATTCCACCACCTCGAAACGATTACCTTGAGTAGTGTCCGGGTAGGATGACGTATCGATCTCCGAGGCAGTGTTGTAGGCCTGAGCTCGACCGAAATTTGGGTTGGAGCTTGCCCACGAGCCTCCTCCTCCTCTGGGTGGGGGGGCTGGAGCTCGAACAGCTCTCCCTCCATAAGGGGTATATCCCGACCTCCTCCTCTTCCTCTCTGAGGGGTTCCCTGCCACCTCG
>WBZZ01004516.1:10000-42500 GCA_019918135.1 Paulinella micropora
TAGGGAGCTTTGGTATTGCCTGTATCAGTCCCTTCCGTGCAAACATCACGGCTTAGCTGGGCATCGGGTTAATACTTTACCCACAGACTTCCTGGTTGACGAAATCAGAAGCTCCTTTTTTCTGACATTAGTCGATATTTCATCTATCTATCTATCTATCTATCTATCTGTCTGTCTGTCTGTCTGTCTGTCTATCTATCTATCTATCTATCTATCTGCATTGTCAACCCGGATTCCACCCACAGTGTTGACGCCGAGACATACTCTCATTTCGTCCAAGAAGTATCCCGAAAGAACCAATCGAAAGAAGAAAGCACCTGATTTTGCCATCAACACCAAGCGTATGGAAAGACATTGAAGAACTCCAATCCGCCCTCCCTCTCATCCTCCCCTTATCTCTCATCCTGCATTCCGTCATAGCCGTCCAGTGTTGCATAGCCCGGGCTAGGTCCCTTCGGGGGTTTAGGCCTTTACACAATGTCATCATTGTAGCTTGCGCAAGCTTACGGTGCTCAAAACACTTGGACTAACGGCTTCCTTTTCTTTCTCTTCTTCCTTATCCTCCCACTCTCCATTCCTAGATTGCCTTTTTCTTCAACGTCCTTCCTCCTCTTCTTTTTCCAGAACACAGTCTACCCGTGATTCCCATCCCGGACACATGCACAGTACACAAATTATTGTTTGATGTGAAACTGCGTTCCTTTGCAAGGACTACATTCCTTTGCGACATCTCATCTATCTATCTATCTATCTATCTATCTATCTATCTATCTATCTATCTATCTATCTATCTATCTATCTATCTATCTACCTACCTACCTACCTACCTACCTACCTACTACTATAGGTACCACTATAGAACACTTATCTTTTAAATAAAATAAGGCTATTTTTATATAAATTAGTCTTACTATTAATTTCAATAAAAATATACTATTAATTTCCAAATTAAATATAACAATCATTAAGCCTTAAATAGTCCATATTTGAATTTCTCTCAAACTCTAAAAAAAGATAACTTATCTATCTTTTTTCAAATCAACACGAAGAGACATTAAAACCTGTTTCTTAGTTTTTACTGCTGTGCTGAACTTAGTTATCTTTTTTGAAAAAATTAAAAGCCCTCCCTATTGCGAGTTTGATTAATTAATTTTTTTCCATAAAAATTGTTTACCAATCTATATAGACCGATGACCACCCTCACCAGACTATCTGAAAAATTTGGATGACTTTCAATTGAGAAGAATAAGGAATTCTTTTCAGTAAGAGATGTACAACAGATGATTTATGAAGAAATTAAGGCAATGGAAAAAAGTAGAGAAGTGTAGGCACACCCCCCGGATAGCCGGTAAAAAGTACCCTTTTTCTGGTGTCAGGTGCACCTAGTTTTTTCCCATTATTATCGTTTGGCCGGATTTGACCTAATGCAATTTTAACCTTGGTCTGTTGCCGTTTTCTTTTCGGCTTCACTGAGCTAATATAACGAGACATCTTTTGGGGATTTGTGTCTGGTTGTATTACCGACTTTTTATTGAGCTATCTTCGGGGATTGTAACATTGGAGTCACCAGCACAAGGCTGATTTCTTTTCTGGCTTGTTTTTGGAACAGCAGAAAGAAAAATTAGACAGATCTATCTATTCTGAGTAGGTGTTCCAAAAAACAAATACTCCAGCACATCCCCACACAGCTCTTTTTGCAAAACTAGACGTCTAGGCGTTTGTGAGTAGGTGTCTCAGTACCATCTCCACAGCCTGTATCTGTGTCCTCACAAGGAGGCCAGACACCAGACCTCGTAGCTGTTCTTTTGTGAGACAGAGACAGAGTAGGTCAACAGACGTACAAACAAACACTCACAGATACAAACAAACTTGAAGGACACGAGCGTAGTACTCTACCTTTCAAGTCTGTGCACTTTGTTGCCTCTCAAACCACACACATCAGAGTATTTTTGCAAATCTCTGACTGTCTTTCGACAATAGGTCTGAACAAGTGTCAGACGACAAGTCGAATTCTCAAGGAGTGCTTCTCTAGCCTCTTTGACATTATCTGTACATAGGTCATCGTACATCATAACAGATACAACAACAAAAAGAGAAAAAGAAAAGAGGAGTGGAGAAGGAGATCAAATTTTCAGAGAAAGTCATCCAGATTGCTTCTTTCTCACAAAAAAAAAAAACACACACATAAGACATAGAGGTGAGACGCTCTCTCTCTATACTGTCTTTTCGTTTTTTCTCTCTATTCGTTCCTCATAGACGAACATAGCAATTACGGGGTAGAAACAACTCTGTCTCATCCGTATTCCTTCAGCATCCATGTCTACTAGGTCTGAAGACTGGCAGGAAGGAGGGGGGGAGAGTGAGCGAACCCCAGGAAACGAAGAGGAGTTCGTTGACCCTCATGCAGAAGGAGGAGATCTGGCACCTTCCTTTGACACAGGAGGAGCAGAGAATCAATTTTTTACTGCGCCTTCCTTTGACACAGGAGGAGCAGAGGAAGTCGAGGAGGAGGAGAAGGGAGGAGAGGAAGCGAAGTTTGTGGCCGAATATTGCAAACTAAGTAAGAAGGAGTTTGAGGAGAAGAAAGGGAAGGATGATGCCTATAAATGGCTATACATTCCCCAAGAAATGCGATGGGGACAACCCTTGAAGAAGGAGGACATCTGTTACACTCTCCCAAGGCAAGCTCTGCCTCTCGCAGAATTCCTCAGAGACGACGGTGCACAGTTACAGGTGCAACATGTCTCATTTGGGGACAATATGTCTTTACTGGAGCTACTCGACCTCTCATGGACAGTGTTTGAGTGTGCTATACTCTTTGAGTACCAGACTGGAAAGACTGTGCTGCCATGGAACACAAGAGCACTGGCTAGGTTGCTCGATCCTGGTCAGGACATTGATTCAATAAAGAGAGTGGAAAAGGAGTTTAAGTTCAGGAATCCAAAAGGACAGATCAATGTCATGGATGTGTCTCTGAAACTTATGGAGGCCAAGTTAGTGGACCTGGGTAAACTCCAACACACCCAGTTTGGCAGGGACCTTCACCCGGCCCTGAGGGAAATAGAAGGTGAAGCTGGAGGGGTGACGAGGATGAAGAAGCTGCATGCGGCCTTGGTGAAGGATGACGCATGGAAGAGGTGGGTCTTCACGAAGGATCATACGATCTTGGAGGGGACGGCCGCACCACCCCCCACCAATAAAGCGGGAGAGAAGGAGTTGGCGGAGAATGCCTTGTTCCTTCGGAAGGCAGCTGAGATCCTGTCTTTTTTTCATCATGCCCAAGAGCTGTATATCAAAGAGCTAGCGGCTGAGAAAGAAAAGAAGGAGATGGAGGCAAAGATTGCATTAGCCAAGGCGGCGGGAACAAAGGGACCGAGATATTCCTCTGGATCTTATATGACTCCCTCGGGCCGCTCCGCCCCGTCAGCCCACACAGCCCCTTCGGCCCCTGCGACTAGCTCAGCGCCTACCACTGTTATTGTCAACAGTAATGACAAAAAGGACAGACAGGCTATCATACAGGCCTTCCAAAAATATACAAAGTCAGATGCCACTGCTCTGACGCTGTATGCAGAGACAGCGAGTCAGAAGGACACGGATGCGAACCTTCGAGACAAGCTCAGAAGAATTGATGCTTGTATGAAGCAGCATCCAACGGACGAAACACAGGAGTATGAGGCGTTGTACACCTTGTTGGACCCATCAATCATCACACAAGGGTTTGATGTTGGGGAGTACAAGGCGATGAGAGCGGTAGAGGTGGCGGCTAGGAGAGCAGCCTCAGACCTGCAATGCACGGTGCCAGTTGCAGTCCTCTTGCAATACTTTAAAACTCATGGGTATCAGCACCTGTGCACTGGTACTTTGATTAGGTTTGAGATTTTTCAAGAGGTGAACGAAGGGCTGGGCATTGGCACGAGGTTGGCAGCGATCCTCACTGAGGTCAGCGCCAAGTACGGGCTCTTTTATAGCCGGAAGTATATCATTTTGTACTTCCTGAGTGCTTTGTGTACACGACACCCGAGCAAGCTCGCAAGGATCATACAGTCCTGTCCGACCTTCACGGCGGTGAAGACGGCGGATTTTTTAGAAACGAATATATACGAGAGGACTGTAGCGGCTACTCCGCCGGGCGACCTGTTCAAGGAGGTGCTCGACGCGTGTTCCGAATTGGACACGGCCACCGAGTCATTCTCCAGTGCAGCGACACAGGGGGTTGGAGGTGCTCAAGCAGCACATGCAACTCGAACGGCAGGTCTCAAGAGGGGGAGAGATGAGCCGACGCCGTGCTACCGCTATTTTTCATACATGGCGTGTAAGCATGAGGCACAGAAAGGAGTAGGCAATTGCCTCTTCAGCCACGACTCTCTTGATGATAGGCAGCGAAATCTTTTCCTTAGAGAGCTCGAAGGCATGAAAAAGACCATGTACGCCATGTACAAGAAGGAGTTGGAGGAGGGGAGGTGGAATGCGAATATGGTCTCGGATGCGGAGTTCCGGGAGGCCATCATTTACTTCCTTGACAGAATGAAGAGAAGGGAGAAGAGAGAGACATCGGGCCGATCAAAGGCGCCGACTAGAGGAGGAGGAGAGACGAGAGGATCGTCACGAGGGTCCCGAGGGACACCAAGAGGGGCGGCACCACGAGGACGAGGCTTTCGTGGAAGGGGAGGACGGACCCCAGCGCGCCCTCCCAGAGGACACTGATACTGGAATTACAGCACCAGTTCCAGCTCCAACTACCCCCAGCAAGCTTATACCGCTACGGAGGGGGGACGTCAAGACGAAGACACCGGCTCAGGTGAGCGTGTTGTCGTCGTAGACTGACGGGAGGAGAAGAGAGAGGAAAAGAAGAGAGAGAAGGAGATATATGATAAACTGTTCTTTTTAATCCGACAGTCACAGTTATGCCTACTGTTGATGAACAGGATACGAACGGTTCCGTTCCTCCCAGACGTGAAGGTGAAGGCACACAGCCTCACAAGCCTCAAGGTAAGCACTTGCTAGTTCATCCTTCGAGAGCTAATATGATAAATGATGCGAATAGGAAGGCGAAGAAGGCGATGGAGGAGAGGAAGCCGAAACCAAAGGCTAGGTCTTCTCCTACGAAGAAGCAGCGGACCGTACCCCCGCCAAAGGACTCAATAGTCTCTGCTATAGACACGAGTACACTCGGTGTACCAGACTCTGTCCAAAAGACACTCGAGATACCGGAAGCCCCGGAGACTCAAGAAGTTAAGTTGGCGGAAAAGGGGGGAGAACGAGAAGAGGACAAGGAACTTGAGCTTAGACTCAAAACCCTAGAACGAAAAATTCATGTGCTAGCGGCTAGTTTACATAGACCAGACGCGCTATGCTACACTGACCTCTTTTGTGAAACTTTATAAACCACATTAAAAGTTGGTAATGATACGATGGCGAATATTAATATTGTCGGCCAGAAGTTTTTGAATAGTCACCGGACATGGGTGGACAAAAACATTAGAAAAACAAAGGGGACCCTAAAAGGGGTAGGAAGCCGTACGGAAATTACGGGCATCGTCACATTAATTTTCAAATTGAAATCCGGTCGAGTATATCGTGCGGACCTCTATGTTGTCCCCGATTACCACGGTTCAATCCTGCTGTCGTATGACCAATTGGCTACGATGGGGGCTGTGATCGATTGCGCCGCACGGCGGGTGATTTATGGAGTGAAGAATGGAGAGGAGGAGGATATTAATCCGATGACTGCTACTGACTCATACGAGGCTTTTGAGCTGAGTCTAGCAACGGAGAGGAAAAAGTTGGCCTTCGTACATGAGGCAACTGAAGCCTATGTACACCCCTATGTCACAGTGCCGGAGGAACTGACCTGGACCGACAATTGGGAGACGGAGATGCAGGCGTATACGGTTACGATTCCCGCATGGGACAGAAAGTCTATTGATGACTTAGTCGTAGCGCGTAATGAGGAGATAATATGTGTTGCGAAACAGTGCCCGTCGTTGGCTAGATTCGCAGAAGGTGGCGGGGCAGATGTCCATATTACTAATGGCTACTGTTACCATGCGAAGGTGTCAGATGAGAAGAGAGAGGCGTTTGTGCCAAGGAGGAAGGGGCGTATCCCCGATACTCCAGCGGATGACATTAAAACTTTTATCACGAACTTTTGGGGCGATGTGCCTACCTGGCCGCGCTCATTAACTGAAGTGAAAAAGTGTCTACGGACTCTATTTGAGAGTAACAAGCCGTATACTGTCATTCTGCCATACAATGAGAAGGCGATCTGGGCACAGGAGATAAGGGACCGGCTTATTGATCATCCTATACCTGTTCCTTCTCGCAAGCAACAGTTAGTGGTGGCTTGTCGACTCGGGTCTCGGGAGCAGAGCAGTGCATACAAGCAAAAAGCTCAGAGCCCAGGACAAGTTGAAATTGATACCTCAAGCTTTCACATGCTTTGATGGTTTCTACACCCGTAAGGCTCCGATACAATACGCGAACCTTATTGATATGCTTGTCGGGCTGGGTCATGATGATGAGCCGGACACAGTCACGTATGAAAGAACGGGACTAGACGATTTGTCCGAGGAAGATTTGAGTTTGGAGGAGGACTTAGCGCCCCTCAAGGAGCATAAGAAGATGTCGGAGGAAGATTTCCAAGCGGCGGCGCGGAAAATTTTAGAAGAAGGAGTGGGTTCGGAGAGAGAGAAGGCGTTTCTCAAAGCTAAGATGGAGGCGTACAGAGAAATTTTCGACCCTCCTCGGGCAGGTGGTGTAAAGTCGGATGACTTCACTGCTGTCATTTACAAGATACCGGGTGCGGAGCCATCTCCGGCACCACGGAGGGCAAATTTGAGCATACATGAGGCAAAAATAGCGGAGGAGAATGTGAGACAGTTGCTCGATGAGGACTTTATTGAGAGATCTACATCTCCAATTGTCTCTCAACCGAAAATCGTCCCTAAGCCAGGAGGAGAATGGCGCTTGACGATCAATTATGCCCGTGTGAATAAGGTGCTAGAGGAAGAGAGAAATCCTCTGCCGACCTTAGAAGAAGGCAGAAGGGTGCTGCGGAATGCTAAATTCTATTCGGTCATTGACCTTAAGAACGGCTTCTGGCAGATACCACTGGACGAGAAATCCAGATGGCTGACTGCATTCGTTGTGGGTATGGAAATATACCAGTGGAAGGTGCTTCCAATGGACTCAAACAGGCCCCGGGGCTCTTTCAGAAGGCGATGCAGAAGATGTTGAGCGGTCAATATGACGACCAGTCGGAGGATGGTTTTATGAGAAGGAGAGGACAGAAGGCGGGAGAATATGCATTTTGTTACATCGATGACATCATCGTATACTCTAAGACAATGGAAGAGCATATCGATCACTTGTCAGATGTCTTCAGGCGCATCGGAGCATTTGGCCTGAAATGCAACCTAAAGAAATGTCAGCTTGCCAGGACAAGTGTGACGTATTTGGGTTACGAGATTTCTCATAATAGGGTCTCGATATCGCGCGAAAAGAGGGAGGAGATCATGAGTAGACAGTTGCCAAAGAATCGCACGGAGTTACACTCTTTTCTTGCGATGGCACAGTACTACAGCCAGTTCATACCCGATTGGGGTGCAACTCGGGCTAAGCTGGAGAAGATGATTGATTTTGGAGAATTTGAGAAGTGGGATGAGGAGGCTTTGCAGGCGTTTAATACGCTCAAAGATCTCATTTACAAAGATCCCAAGGACGGCGGGTTAGTACTTATGATGCCCGACTTTACGAAGCCGTTCGTAGTCGACACGGATGCATCTAAGTTTGCGATTGGCGCGGTGCTGCAACAAGAAGATGAGGAGAAAAAGTTGCGCCCGATCATGTTTATTAGTAGAAAGCTGTGTGCGGCGGAGCGAAATTACTGCACGCGACAGAGGGAGGCGTTGGCAGTAGTATGGGCTCTTAAGAGGCTCAGAGAATACTTGTGGGGAGGACCTCTATTCACGGTTAGGACCGATCATCACAACCTTCTTTGGTTGATGAATCATGAACAAACCGGCCGTTTGGCGCGGTGGCAAGCTTTCTTGTCATGTTTCAATTTCACGATGGTCTACTTACCGGGAAAGCGAAACGTAGTCGCTGATAGCCTTTCCAGGCTAGAGTTTCAGTCGGAGGTGTCGGCTCTCGTATCATCAGTGGAGATGATGGACCTGTCCACGGACAAGGTATACGAGGTGAGCCACATAGAGGCGATGCAGATGGCAAGAGGCGTTCGTTATGACCGCACGGGTCTACGATATAGTCCTCAAGGCCCGGAGCATGGCATATGCTGTGAGGCGCATGTTCTCGAAAACGCTGAGTGGTCTTATGAGGCATACGAGAACGCGAAGGCGAATATAAAAGAAGAGGAGGAGACGACTGAGGTCTGTACTGAACCTCCACAGGAAAATCGAAGCGAGCTTGATGAAGACCCGGAAAGGGTAGGAGTAAGGTTGGAGGACGGTACTATTCATATCGCCTCGCCTACCGCGTGGAGGCAGCAACAGGCGACGGATCCGGAGTTCAAGGAGCTCATAACGTTATACAAGAACCCTAATGAGCTTAAAAAGACTCCACAGATCAAATATCAGATGAAGGAGATGGCGTGGAGAGATGGGCTATTGTGGTACAAGGGCCAGCATGGCAAATTTGCATCACAGCCTGACAAATGGACTCTCTGGGTACCAGAGAAGTTGAGGCGCTTTATATATGTCGCAGCCCATAACTGCCCCTTACTGGCACATCCGGGTCGACAAAGAACTCATTGGTTCATAGCGAGGCGATTTTGGTGGAAAGGGATGAAGGAGGAGATAGACAGGGAAGTGGACGCATGCATCCCATGCAAAACCACAAAGACACCGCTGAAGGCGAACTTTGGCCTGATCGGTACATTCCCGTTACACGCCGGGATGTTTGAATTTTTACACATCGATCATGTGGGACCTTTCCCCGAATCGGCAGAAGGGTACAGATACCTTCTTACCGCAATAGATCGAGCCACCAATTATGTCTGGGTTGTTCCTGTTAAGGACGCTACAGGCAAGACAACTGCGGAGGCTCTGATCGATAGGATCGTCTCGCAGATCGGAGTGCCTAGAAAGATATGTTCTGATCGAGGTTCTGACTTTAATAATGAAGTCATCGACAGACTATCTAAGTACTACGGGATGAAATGGCATTATGTTACTGCCTATAACCCGAGAGCGAATGGCAAGATCGAGCGGGTACATAGACCTCTCAAAGCCTCGCTTAAGATGTACTGTATGAAGAAGGAGAATCAGAGAGCCTGGGTGGAGGCAGCACCTTCATTTGCCTTTGCAATGAACTGTCTACCCTCATCGGCATTAGGAGGGCCAGGAGCTCAGTCTCGCCATATCAATTGGTTTACGGCCGAGAGCCTAATATCCCAACCTCACTTCTGCATCCAAAAGACACTTGGGCAGATGAGGATGAGTTGTTCGGGATGAGACTAAGAGCGAAGATGGAGGCGAAACAAATAGTTGCGGCGCACAGGGAGGCGGAGCGCAGAAAGACTGACGCACAAGGAGTGCGACAAGCGCACTTAGATCAAGTCCGTTTCCAGGTTGGGGATATTGTACTCTTGTACCATCCTCAAGTCCCTAAGGGGGTTAGCTCTAAGCTGTTTACCCACTGGAAAGGACCATACCAGATCATGGAACAGATGTGACCTCTGAATTATAAGATCAGGGGTAGAGGGAAGGTGCAGATTGTGAATGTTCGAAGGCTGATCAAATATGACCCCTTCTTACTTGAGGATGAATCCGTTGAGGAGGCGTTGAAACGGATGAAGGAGGACTTCCAAGAGGTACCGCCTATACAGAAGGAGGATACCTTAGAGGAGGAGAATGCCTATCGGGCACCGGTCACGGAGAAGGAGGAGACCGAGAAGGAGAGTAAGGAAGACTCAAACCGCAAAAGCGCGGCGGGGACTCAGTCTAAAGCCCCCATAGTCCGCGGCGGTACGAAGGAGAAGTTCACGGAGGCGCAGAGGAGGAGAGCGCAAAACGATCTCATCTTCGACCAACCGAGGAAGGTGGCAAGGTCGACGCGAGCGACGGATGTCCATGGAGGAGGAGGGGAGAAGGACACTAACCCGAACGCGGGTAATGTGGACATTCGACATGTGCGATGGAAGGAAGGAGAGGCGATTGCGGCCATCAAGTGGGTCCGAGACGCTTTTTATCTGTTGAGACCGGCAGAATCTCATGTTGCCGATGACACTCTCTCAGATCTTTATCTCATGCGAGCTGTGGCGGTCCCGCAGACTACACGGGCAGCACGGACATCGAAGAGATCCTTAGCAGCAAAAACGATACAACCGGTACTCCATTTTTGGAGAAGCATGGACCCTGTTGAGGATCCAAAAGCTAGACAATATTTACCGGTGTACAAAGACGCGAAAAATCTCGAGACATGGGATGATACTATTACCCTTCGAGACAAAGACCACACTGCGTGGACTATTCAGTCACTGCCTAGAGGAGTGCTTGATATTCCTTTTGACTTATCTTTGGGCGCCATCCCTAACAAAATATGGGACATTCTGGAGGAGTCGAAGTTTGACTTGACTTTTGTTGGCGGCCCGCCACCTGGCAAAGGGGTTCGCGCAAGGCGACGAAGGCAGTAAGTGACATTTTTTTCTTTTATCACGCGTCGGACATTGAAAGCTGCATGTGGATTAATCTCATAGTGCCCATGTCAGATCATGTCTTATTAAAATGTTTTTATACCATTGTTGTTACTTGGCATTTTTATCGCAACACATGAGTGCGAGGGTCAATCGGCAAATGGATACGACACCGTATAAGGGGATCGCTTGTGAGTTTAGCGATGGTGTTCCTGGTACGACCCTGCTTCAAGTATCCAGGGTGATGTTCTCAAAAAATGTTCTCATAGTAGACATATTAAATTTTTTTTCTTTGGATATACTTAATATCGTCATACCAGCACGGTCCGTCTCTACTTGTGTCGGCATATCGCATGGTCGGGCTCACTCACCCCGGCTTTGGATATAGTTATTAGGTCTGGCCCCCTAGTACTATATTAAGGTAACCGATTGAATACAAGGGTATGTTATTAAAAGACAATGTATTTACTGATCGGAAGTGTTTTTGGAGAAGGAGAAAAATTATAACGCGGCTTTTATTGCAATAGTAATACTATTTGTTCTTGACATACTGCCTCAGAATTAAGTTACGGGGGGGACAACAAGTGTGGAAGGAGGAGTTTTTATTTACAAAAACGAGGCTGGAGATTTATAGTTGACTCGTGTCTGGCGTATGCGTTTTATATATCCACTGCACCGTCTATCCGTGGGTTAATGCACTTAGTTGCGACACCCCGTAGCGTTTGTGCAGAAAAGAAATCAGCAATTATATGACGAAAATATTGCATATTTCCGTCAAAAAAACGGGAAGGGGTACTGTAGGCATCACCCCCCGGATAGCCGGTAAAAAGTACCTTTTTTCTGGTGTCAGGTGCACCTAGTTTTTTCCCATTATTTTCAATATCGTTTGGCCGGATTTGACCTAATGCCATTTTAACCTTGGTCTGTTGCCGTTTTCTTTTCGGCTTCACTGAGCTAATATAACGAGACATCATTCTCTTTTGGGGATTTGTGTCTGGTTGTATTACCGACTTTTTATTGAGCTATCTTCGGGGATTGTAACAGAAGGAAAGCCAACCGATGTTTTTCCGTTTGGCGGAAAAAAATTCAAGATGTTACAACTATTCATAAGCCATATCTTGAATGGGTAATGAAACAGCCGTGGTTTGATAAATTTACAGACATTAAAAGTGAAGTAAAAAAATATTTATAATGATATTTTATTCACCCGCTACGCGGTTTCATAAAACATAGTTTTTCTTTTAATTATTTTTTCTTAATTTTTTTCCGATGTTTTAGAATAAGCGAGAGTGCGTAGCACGAAGCGCAATTCTAAAATATCAATGACTGACCTGTCAACCAAACAGGACTACTTAAACGAAATTGAGAAATGGAACCTTGACAGCGAAATTAAGAAACCCACGATTAAATGGACTAAGCCTGACATTGTTTCTTTCTATGAGCAATACAAGCCAAGGGACTCCAACGAAGTTGAAGATGCGTCCTTCGGACAGCACGACAATGTGAAAGTAGTTATTCCATTGGAGGCTACACTAGCAAAAATTATAATAGAGGAACCAAGCACACCTTTTAAGACAACTGATTAAAAAAAGACTGGAATTACGGAGATTAAAATGAATGTGGGTGAAGAAATAGCGAATGCTAGACGAAGGATGTACCGCAAAAAAAGATGTTGTTCTTCAATATGAAAAATATGCACACCAAAACATTGAACATGTAGCCAAGATTGATAAACCATACCTTGAATGGTTAGTTCAACAGCAGTGGTGCCAAAATGTGGATGAGATAAAAAAATCTTATAATGATATTTTATTCAATTAATTTTTTTTTTTGCTTTATTGGTCTTCTATGAAGTTAGCGATAACATTAACATTTGAACCATCATTAGCAGTAGCAACGGATTTTTTGTAAAAGTCAATACATCACTAGGAGACAGATATATATCATAATTTCTAAGATTTATTTGTTGAGTTGATTGAGAATTTACGTAAAGTTTAAAAATTATTGTTCCGTTGGAAACTGCACTTGCCTTTGTATCAGTATCTACAATTGAATACTTAGTATCAACATCTGCAAAACCCGCTCCAGTTAGTGTTCCATTCAATATCATTCTTACTACAAACGCCTTACTGTCTTCATTTGTAATACTTATCAACGTGTGATAAATATTTGAATAATTTGTTAAATTAGCACCAGCAGCATCAAATGTTGCTTTATTCCTGATACTATAATAGGGCTTTCAGTTGTGTTTGCTGCTTTACTTCCTTCCACTTCGTTTGTTATACTTGTGTTTATCGTATTACTCCCTTCAATAAATAATCCAACACTCGCTGTTTTAAGAGTTTGAATTCAGGTAGAAGCATCATTCCTCATTAGTGTGATAAATGGTAAAGTAGTGTTTCTTAGACTTACACCTGCGTTGGCATTCGCATACTTAATAGTATGGACTAATTGAAATTCACCTGTCGTAGGATTTTCAATAGAAAACCTTATAGCACCAAAGCCTAAATATTGGAATTGAATTTGAAACACATTTCCTTTACTTGAATCAATAACAGGCATATCTTTTGTTCCATTGCACTGGTCATCCCAGTTTGCTTGTTGAATAAAAGTTGTAGCCCCTCTTTGGCTTGTAATACTCATCCCGACATTAGTTTTATAAAAATAAAAACCATTTAAAAAATCACTTTCACTAATTCCTACACAATAATAATATGCTTTTGTGTCATCAGTTGTCTATATAGCAGTGAAGCGACCAACAACTCCCATACTCGTCAGATATTTTATTCTTCTTTTACTTGTTAGGATAGCATCCGCCGTGTTATTGGCTTGAGTTTTTAATTCTGCCATATTATTCAAAAATGACACAGAAGATTTTGTTTCTCTTTTTGTCCATACCCTTGTATTAATAGTGTATGGAAAGATTTCCTGAATAACTGGAGTTAATTGTCCAACTAGTGTTTCTCCAAAAGCAGTTTTCATATTATCAGTTTTAATACCACCATGATATCAGACCCTGATGTTTCAAAAATCTCAATCTGGATTTTGCGCGATTAAATTTCTCTGGTGTGTAGTCATTGTTTTTGTTTTTGACTACCTCAAAAACAAATGTGTTATATTGAATGAAAAAAATAAATCTAAATTTTGTTAAATGTTTTGTTTTGGCAGTTTATGAAATGGAAATTATATTTGACTTAACCTGAACCTCCCGCTGAGTGATTGCTACACTTACGTGCTGATGAGCATTATTCTGTGTAGTGCTAATGAACTCCCATCGCCTCTCATTGGAAAGGTCAAGCCCGCTAACTTCATTTTGGTCTTTGCTCCACAGCGGGCGGGTATTATCCCAAGTATCAACCCAGAACCAGTTATATTGATACATATTTGAATTCATCAAAACAGAACATTCAAGTTTAGGTTTCAAGCACATATAATCTTCGAATGTAGCGGGAAATATTTCAAATTCCTGAAGTCGTGCACCGTCAAGTGTGGTGTGAAAACTGGTAGTCTTAGCGGTTGCTCTGTTATCAATATCATAAGCAGTATTCTTGTTTTCTGTGTTGTTAAAGAGTGTGTGATAAATTTTCTTCAACCTTTTACCATGCCCCCTATCAAAGCGGAGAATGATATTTTGTGTAGTGGATTTAGCAATAGAATCTTTATAAACATAAGGATAATCAATATTAAAACTCATACCTTCAGCACTCACCACCTTTTGTTGAATTGATTGAATGAAATCGGGATTAGTCTCTACAGGAAGGAACAAGTTAAGATTAGAAACACTTACATTACCATCTGCAGCAACAACCGCTCCGCCAGCAATTGATAAGGGGTCGTTATTGTAATAATAAATTTTAGGGGTCTGTTGCCATACAATCCTCATATTCAAAATCTCTGGAAACATAATAGTCTTATCTAGGGCGAAAATAGTATTGTAAAGCAAACTCAGATTTATCTTAACACTGATAGAAGGCTCAGCGGAAGTAATAGAATCGGCAGAGAAATACTTAGGCTCGTTGTAAGCGACATTGACGACCCAGAGTTGCCCACTTCCATCCGCGATACAGGCATCATTATGGCGACGGGCATTAACAACAGGTTCACCAAACATAGCCTTAACACTTGCGGCAATATCATTACCAGCATCAGTCATTGTTGTTCTAAAAATCTCCTTTACTATTTGTGAAGTTGAGATATTATCTTACTATCTACATTACACTTTTGAAGCATACATCCCGCATCACTTCAATTATCGTGGTTTTCAAGTGTCAGAAAGTCCTTCAAAGAAGTTTCGGCCTTCCAAATAATCTGTGTAAAATTACCAACTTCATTTACATCGCACAGATAAACACCGCTACGGGTTTGAAGTTGAATTTGTCTAATAGGAGCCAGACAATCCATATATCATTTGTTATAGTTCGCTGCAATTGCTGGTGGTGCATAAGTAAAACTCAAGACAGAGCGGGCTAAGTTAAATGGCCTGCTGATAAGGTCAAAGTTGCTTTCTTGTCCTCCTGCGGTAGTAATAGTAATAGCTCCCGCACCTTCTCGCGGAGTTAGTTTATTCAAACGATACGAAGCACTGATGTAGTCGGTTCTAGAAAAGTCTAGTTCGCCTCCGTGTTGAGTTTGCATTTTGTTTTAGGTTTTTTTTTTGGCAGTTGTGAAAATTAACTAATTCACTGGAATATATTTATAGAAAAATTAAAATAATTTTATTTAAATCACTACCTCACCTTTAACAAATTAAAAAATGATGTAAATAAATTAAAATAATTAGTCTCTCTGTAAATCAACAATGTCATAAGGATACCCAAACCATTAAGATTTATAGCCTGATCGTTTTCGTCTGTAAGATAAAACCGATACACATTATTTGAACTGGCGGATAATTTCTTACCATACTCCGACCCACTTCCGTCGTATATAATGGTACCAAATGGAATTTCGTTGGCTGTGTATATTTCTTGTAGCACGTGATTATCTCCTTCACCAACTAAGTCCGATTGAAGGTATAAAGTCTTTTCACCAGTTAGAATAATTACATTTGGCGATTTAATAAAATCATTAGCAAAGAAATATGTTGAATTTCTATCAAACCCCATAACCTCGTGAATACGTGTATCAGCATCAAATATAAACCGCGGTTGAATACCTCCGTTATTTAAAACACTGAATGTTAATTTGCAATCCTCCGCTTCTGTGTTCGTATTGTTGCTTGAGACAACATAAGTATAGTCATTCGGACTTTCTGTCGTCAGTACATCCGACAACTTATTTTTTAGATTGTTCATTGTGTAGTTTCCCTCAGGTATCGTAATTAAAGTCTTATACCCGCCTTCGGATAATTTAAAAGTATTATATGGAGATGCAACTGAATAATAAGATTTTGGAACATAGATATGAAGAATTTTACAATGTGTGGGATTGTCTAGTCCCTTCATATTGACTTCGTGTGTAAAGTCGCTGTCTGTTCCCGTTATTCTATTTTTGCTGTTGATATAGTAAGTACCAGTCGCACGGCATCCCTTATAGTCCATTGTTATATTATACAAATAATTTTTGGATATCTGAAATATCAAAATATAAACTATTAATGTAATTTATATGTTTGTTTCTCCTGCAATGTCTTTCTCTCCCTTGCATTATATATGTTCTGCCACAAGGACAATAATGTGTTTTAAGTATTTCTTCTCTGTCTCTAGCATATTTCATTTTTAAATATTCTTTAATTTCATCAATATGCTCTTGTCTATATTCTTCGTTAGTACGACCTGCTATTTGCTTATTTACACACTCTTTATTGTTCCGTATATGTTCTCCTTCTTTTTTCAATAAACTTTCCATATCATAGCATGGATATCTTTCCAATAATTCTATGTAAGCATCTTCGTATTTTAATATCTCATATGATGATACACATTTAATTTTTTTGTTCTTGTAATCATTCCTATGCTTAGCAATTCTCTGAGCCAATGATTGAGTTGTCGAACCGATATAAATTTTGTCTGTCTGGTGAGAGCGAAGAGCATAAATATTTCCTTGCTTGTAGTCCGGCATATTCTTTTATATTCTTTTTTATTCTTTTATTTAATACATAATTCAGATGAATGTGTCAAAGCCAAAACCATTCTGTGCTTTTAATTTCTCCGCTTCTTCTTCTTTTAGGTCTGTATATCCACTAGCAAACTTAAAGCGGTTGCCTTTACTTCTTTCAATCAAAAATCTCATAGCAAACCATCCACACGTCGCTCGTATCGCTCTGCTCTTTTACTTTATTTACTTTCATAAGCAGGTATGTGCTTGGATGGTTTTTATCTATTAGCCGTTTCATTTGTTGTTGAAAGTCTTCAGTTGGCTCGTAAAGTGCTAAAGGGTCATACACTTCCACTGACCTATCTTTATCTAAATCTATATAAACCGCCATCCAACCGGGTTGCGAACTTTTTTGGGTATTCATAATAAATCCATATTGCTTTCTGCTTCCTGGCTTCAACTTGTAAATTTCATCACTGGCTATTGCTCCGAGATATCATCCATATTTTTTCATTATTTCATCTATTTCATTAGTCATTAGTCCCCGCCCCTCTCCCTCTTGCTGTGGTTGCTCTGGTTGTGGCTCTGGTTGTGAGGGGACAAGCCCCTCCAAATCGCTTCGCTCTTGCTGACCGAAGGTTGCATCTTCAACTTCGTTGGAGTCTGGCTGTGGCTCTAATGGAGTGATAATGGTTGCCTCCGCGACGCTCGGGGGTATGGTTGTCTCCGCTACACTCGGGGGTATGGTAATTGGTGGCATTCCTTCATCAATATTTAAATCTGTTGAAACTTGTTTATCTAAATTTGGATCGGAAGTCATTTTGTTCGTTAGAGTATTTACAAAATCATGTTTGTTTATTGTGTGTTTCCAATCTTTGCGGGCTAAGTATTTTTTTATTTTTGCTATTGAAAATAATTTATTAATCATTTCGTCCAATGTATGGTGTAATTTCCTACCTGCCCCTCCTTGGTTCCCCATATACTCATCATACTTAGCATAATCTGCTATTTTCTTTTTTATTTGTTTCTCATTATTTCCTACATTAATTTTAAACCTTTTTACCATCGCCATAATCCATTCGCTATTTTCTCTATGTTTCAATTTTTTATGTCCGTTCATTTCAAGTTTCCTTTTTAAGGCTCGCGATAAATTAACAATTTTTATTTCTGGTAAATACTTTTTTGATAAGGCATCTTTCATTTTTTGCTTAAATTGTAAATTTTTAACATCATTTTCTGTTGCCTCCCCCTTTTTTTCTGCTTGTGCTAGTGCTTTCCTCATATCAGTCAGTTTTACATTTTTCTGTTGCAATAATTTAATATCATCTGCTGTTTTTTGTATCATACTATTAGTTATTTTTTTAATATCTTCGTCTATAAAATAAGCAGATTTTAAAAGTTTTATGTTTTCATCTAGTTCAGGGTCTTCTGTATGAGGGGGTTTTGGTAGTGGCGTCACTGGTGTAGGTGGTTGATTATTCACCGCTTGTATAAACTGCGGTTGATATTGTGGCTGTTGTAATAGTAATAGTTTTTGTTTCCTATCGTGTTCAAACTTTACATCTTCTATAAGTTTTTGCTCCTTCTTTATTTCTCTTTTTATTTCGTCTTGTCTTTCTGTTGCGTCTGCTATCTCTGTACGATGTAGTTTCTTATTTTCCTGATCAATTTCTTGACGATCCGCTATTTCCTCTTTCGGTCTTTCCTTTTCTTTTCTTCTATCACATCTTCCCTCTTCTTCTTTTCCTTTTCTTCCTGCTCGTGTATTAACTCATATTTCTTCTGTAAGTTGCTTTGTATCTGGCTTCGGTTTTTCTCGTGTTCAAGACGATTGAAATCAGATTTGATTATTTTTTCCCTTGGTTTGCGGCCCTGCCTTTGTGGCTCGGCTTACCAATATATTTCAAAAATAACTTAACAATTTGAAGTGTGCTCATATCATTTGTTTTCTTACCAAAATTAAGATAATATTTTTTACCCTTCTGGATAATATAAGGTCTCCCGCTCTTATTTCTATACACTCGCGGGGGTCTTACTTTAGCCTTTTTCTTATTAGTCTTAGCCGAACCCATTATATTATCAAAACAATATTTTTAAATTTTAGAATTTGAAACAAAATTTTAATGAAACTTTACAGCACCTCCTCGTTGCTTACCATAACCAAGTTTTGCGGCGGTAGACCCAATACGAGACGCATATGGAACCCCGACATCGCCAAGGGCATTAGCGGTCTTTGAAATAATCTTGTTATCGCGAAGGAATTTATTAACAGCCATTGCGGTTTTTCCGACCTTAGCCCAGTTAATCTTTCCTCCCTTTTGACCACATCCCTTTTTCTTAGTTTTCTTTTTTCCTCCCTTCTGTGGCATTGATGGATTGTATCCGATGTTATATCCTGATGGTTGTGAAATTATCACGGGTGATACTGGCATATATTAGAAAGATTTTAAAAATCTTTTAAGCAAAAATAAAAAAATAATTCTAAAAATATTATTTGATATTTTATTCACCCGCTACGCGGTTTCATAAAACATCGTTTTTACTTTTTCACGATGTTTATCAACAAACGAGAATGTGAGCGCAGCGTCACAACGTCCCTTCGGGACTTGTGAGTGAAACGAATGAGAGTGTAGTTGACAAATATCATTATTTCATGCGATAGGCAAAAATTTTCCGTAATTCATCATCAACACTTGAGACATAAAGAAAATTAAATCTCTCCTTTGTTGCTTCGTGATACTTTTCCAGAAAATAATCAAAATCAAAAGATAGGTCTAAGTGTTTATACACGAGTTCCATTTTATCAACAGACTGACCCGGAAAGATTAACAAATAATCTAACTGCTTAATGGCGTCTGGCCGTAGGTCATTCAAATACTGACTAGACATAATCACCTTACTTTTATAGTATCTGTTCTTTTTAAACAAATCGCTCACGGATTTATCTCTTCATCCGCTCCCTAAATCGTCCAAAACAAAAACAACCTCTGGTGAAATATACTTACTTGGTCTCTCTTTCTTCTCACCTCCTTCTTCTTTTTTCTTTTCCTTTCCGAAATAAAGTGTCCTTTGTCCTGTTTTACTTCTCCTTCGTGTTGCTCGTCCTGTCTGTTCAGTTTGTCTAACTCATAATCAATGACATTAAGACCATCTGATTTAAGAAAGGTATAAATTGCCATCGGATTTCTCCTGTTCTTAAAGTGCTTAACCATTGTTTTATAAATGTAGTCCTTGTGAATTGTTGAAGCAATAATGACAATACGGGTTTTTCTGTCTGTAGTCCGTTTCAGTATTTCAAAGAGTGCTGTCGTTTTCCCGCTCTTTTTACGGGCGAGTAGAAATATATTTGAATAGGGCTCATTAAATAATTTATAACCTTTTGCTTTTTTGTTTCCATCACCCTCTTGTTTTACTGGCTTCACCTTGACATTGTTAATCTTAAGGATTGTATATTATTATCCTAAGAATTCCAAACACACAACAATTCTTCCCGCTAAATTTCCTGTATCAATATTTCCGCTGTCAGTTTCAAGGACTTTAAATGTATATTGTCCGTCCGTCCATCCAACGACACCTAAATTATAACTAAGATTTGAAATGTTTGCTGTATTACTATCAGCGAATGTGCCGATAATTCCAATTCTGTCTATATAAAGAATTCTGGTTTTGGTTTCCGTCTGGTCGTTCGTATAATGAATAAACTTAACATTCATTTTGGTCGGTGTGAATGACATTTGAATATTTTTATTACATGTTTTGCTTCCAACAAAATCATTACTCAGAAAAATAATCCGCTGATATTTGAATTCACTCATAAATTATATAATATATAATATATAAAAATGTTTTTAATATTATTATTTGTATGCTCGGCTATTTCGCGGACTATGTGTGATTTTTTTCATTTTAAATAGAGATTTTGGTCAGAAAACGGCGAATTGTATTCATTGTATTCAATCGGGTCTAAATAATAATTTTACTTGTATTTATATTAACAATGGATTAAACAATTGTCGGTCATTTAGCGAAAGTATTCCTTTCTTCTGTGCTGGTAATGATGCTTCTCTATTTAAACATAACCATAATAAACCATATAAAACCATAATGCCAGACTACAAAGAAGGAAAGATTTATGCTATTCGATCATACCAGACTGACCAAATATATATTGGTTCTACTATACAAACATTAGCCCAACGACTTGTCGACCACAGAAGAACCTACAAACGATACATAAATTGTAAATATCATTATAATACTAGTTTTGATATCATTCAACATAATGATAATTATATTGAATTACTTAAACAATACCCGTGCGAACATTTAGACCAACTGAGAAAGCGAGAAGGAGAAACAATAATACAAACTGAAAATCGTGTTAATAAAAAAATAGAATGCAGACCTCATAAAGAATGGAGAGAACTAAATAAAGAACAATTATCACAAAAAAAGAAGGATCGGTATGAAAAAAATAAGGAGCGAATAACACAAAAAAAGAAAGAATACTATGTAGAAAACCAAGAACAAATATTGCAAAGAAAGAAAAATATAGAGAAGAAAATAAAGAAAAAATATTACAATTACAGAAAAAATACAGACAAAGAAACAATATGATTGGATTATCTGCTTTTGGTTTTTAATTTATTTTTGGAGACGGACAGATTATCCCAATAAGAAGCGTAAGCACACCTATAAACGTGTTAGCATTAGCACAACTGATTGTCGGGTCGCTCAATCTAACAACACACAAAATGATTATGCTACATATAACTGTCATCTGAACAGCATATTTAATTAATCTTGCATCTGTCCTTTCTTTAAAGCAACAACATCGCCACTCATCGTTTATCTCGTGATCTAATTTTTTTTCTTCATTCTTCAATGAAATATCCAAAACACGATTTTTTAATTCTGGTGTTAGTTCGCCATCTGCCATATCAATGAGTGGAGGTGGAGGGTATAATCTAGGGGGCATTGTAATTACGGATTTCTGCTAATTGGTTTGCTTGGTCTTGTAATATATTAAGTAAAGTTTTATTTTCTTTTTCTAAATTAACTAACTTTTCTGATAATTGTTGAACCGCTTTAATTAACGGGGCGATGAACTCGGAATAACGTATACCATAACCGACATCACCACTATCAACACATTTAACATCTTCTGGATTAACGCTCACACCTTTCAATTCGCATTCTTTTCTTTGCTTTGGACACGGAACCATAATTGTTTCTTTTATAAAACCGCCAAAATCTAGCATATTCATTTCTGTTAGTATTTCTTCTAATTCCTGTGCTATCAAACCTGTTCTCTGTTTTTTGTTGTCGTCAATCATACGATAGCAGACTAGATTTAACTTATTAATAAAATCTAAGCCTAAGCATTCCTTTATATCTTCTTTTTTTCTCCTGTCTGAATATTGAATTGGATTAGATAATACCCATAATTGTCCATCGCTTCCTCTCAAAGACATTAAAGCAGTATTTGAACTATTCTCCCATATACAACCATTCGTTGAACCATTACCAACTCTAAATCTTAAAGCATAACTTGTTATACCACCTCCAACGCCACCTGCTAGTGCTGTTCCTCCACTTAATGATTTATTTGCTCCAGACTGAGACATATAAATGCCCCAGTCTGTATTTGCTGTCTCCCACATAAATATTCCTCTCGCATTTGTCCCATCTGTTACTCCTTGTATTCCTATCTTTGCTCCACTGGTTAATGTTGTGGTTGTTAGCACCCCAGAGTATGTAATACCCGCATTCGCAGTTAGTAAGCCACTTGTTGTTAATGTTGTTGTTGATATCCCCGCATTTGCCGTTAGTAATCCACTCGTGGTTGCCGTTGTTGTTGATATACCCGCGTTTGCTGTTATCGCTCCACTTGCTGTTATTGCATTCGTTGTTACTAAGCCCGATGTGTCAAGTTCCAGAGCGAGAGACCAAGGAACAGCAACCCCCACACTTTTCCCGCTATCATACAAAAATCTAAGTTTATTATTCCATTTACTAATTAGAAAATTAGAACTCGCATAACTTGATTTCCATCCGCCAGCATCTAAATACGCATCAAAAGTCATATTTATGTTATTATGACTTAAATTGGTTAGTTGAAAAGTAGGATAAATATCTTTCGTTGTAATAGCATGCAAATGTGCTCCAGTTGTATTATTATTGAAAGTCCCATACAATTCTAAACCACCAGTCGCACCTATTCCTTTTGTTGCGTTTCCTATAATTATTGGTTTGCCTGTTGCTGTTGTTATTTTATCGCTTGCCGTTAATGTTGTTGTAGTCATGCCAGCAGTTGAAGTGATTGATGTTCCCGTTATTGTTCCACCATTTGTTATGTTGTTTGAATTCATATCCAAAGCACCATAAAACCGCATAACGCCAGCATTGTTACAACGGACAATGTCTGATGAAGCACTTTTATTATCCAAAAGTTTTGAAATATAAAGTCCCGCCCCTTTTGCATCAAATGCTACATTCGTGAATACATAACCACTTTGGTCTGCGGTTCCACTTGTAGCAGTATTTAGAGTAAATAAGAAATATTGATAATCACCTGATGTCTGTGAAAAGAATATATCTCCTCCATTTTGGTTTAATATCCTCGCCCCATTATATGTTATATTTCCACCATTAATGATAACTTGATTATTAAAATCAGCCGTTTGTGTTAAAATTAGATATTTTATCGTAGTGCTCGCCTCATTAAATGTTCTACTTCCTGTTATGGTTTAGTCTGTTGTTAGTTTCACACAATTGTCATCCAGATATTGCCTATTTACCGCTTCATTCGCATTTTGTGGTGCTCCTAGATTAACAATCCTACTACTATTACAATCTAAGCCAGTAGCATTAAACCACGAAACAATCGCCAATAAAACTTATTTTTTTCGCAGAAATTTCAAAGTTGTAATATGTTGCAGTTTTCATATCCAAACTAGCAATTGACCCGATATTACTTGTAGAATTGAAAACGATGAATGTGCCTTTTGTTGTTGAATTTATTGAATTTCCAGTTATTTCAACACCACTGCTATATGGCTTAATTCCTGCTATGGTTTGGTTTCCTGAGGTTTTAACAGCCGAACCATCAAGAACAGAAAAATCCACACCATCAACAAGATTTACATTTGTTTAATGCTTTGGTTTCCCATATTTAGCCCTCCCGTCATACTAGCAGTGCAGTCTAATCTAAGAAATGGTGATGCCACGTTTCTCCATTGTCCAGTGCTATAAATGAGTAGTTGATTATCTGATGCTGTTGTTATAATCACATCGCTATGTGTATCAATACTTCCACTCGCCGACACTTTCGCGTTGTTGGAGTCGTGCTCTGATAGCCAAGTTGTGATAGACCTGCCATTTAGTTGACTTACGTTTGTAATGTTTTGACTTTTCATATCAAGACCAGCACTCGCATTTATTATACTGCTAAATGTTTTAATTCCTCCTATGGTTTGGTCTCCTGTTAGTTTGACCACCGAACCATCAACTGCGATATTAGCGAGATTAATTCCATTATACGTAGAAGCCCCTGAAATAGCAAAACCACCCATATTTAGTCCTCCCGTCATACTAGCAGTGCAGTCTAATCTAAGAAAGGGTGGTGTGGTGTTTCTCCATTGTCCTGTGCTATACATACTCAGTTGATTATCTGCTGGGAAGCCTGATATTGTCACATCGCTGTGGCTATCTATGCTTCCACTCGCTGACACTTTATCATTATTATCTTGATGCTCAAATATCCATTCATCAACATCTTTGGTATTTAGTAAATTAACTCCTGTTATATTCTTCCTTCCCATACTAATATTGCCGAATTCATCCACATTTATCGGAAATGTTTTATTTACCCAGTTTATTGAGTTATATGTTAGATAACTATTCATCGCTATCGGCGCGGTTATAACCACATCTGAAAGTGTATCAATTGAACCAAGGGCTGTATTCTTCCATTTGCCTTCTACATCGTTGTAAGTTAAATATTGTCCGCTCGCTTGTGCAAATATGTTTGTGTCTATCAAATTATATAAACTGGTTTGGTGCGGATTGGAAGTATTAGAGCGGTGTTGAGTTGAGGCTTTGACTTCGCCGTTGTCCCTCACTCGTTGCTCTGTATAGTATAAATTTTTTCCTTCTTTGATGTCCGTCGTTGATTTCAAAGCGAGACGTGTGTCAAATCGCGCATCTGTTTAATAAAGATTTATTGGGTCGGAATCTTCTGGCACTCTGTCTGTATTCAGACCGACTATGTTCGTGTTGGTAAGGTCAAGGTTAAGTATGTTTAGACTATCAACAGCCAACTCATTAAGGCAGAGTAATGATTTATATTGCGACATTGTATATTAATTATTTTTAATTTTTTATTTTTGTTAACTACACTAACAAAAAATACAATTATTTTGTGTAATATCATTCGTCGGTAAACAATGCAGTCAAAAGAGGCTTCAAAAGAAAACTGGAAGAAAGCAGTTCAAGCAAACAGAGCAAATGCTGAACGTAGAAAGGACGAGTGGGCACGTGAAAGGCTTCGTAAAAAAGGAGAATTAAAAGAAGCATCAGTGGAAGAACTTATTGAGACAAATGCTGAAGTTGGTGTTGCGAAAGAAATACTTAAAAATCCTGAGATTGAAGATGAATCAAGCGAAAGCGATAGCGAAATTGATATGTCTGAGGTTATTGCAAATCATATGCTTAGAAAGATAAAAAAGAATGCTAAAAAGCCCAAGAAGAAAAACACAAAGAAAGCACCACAACCCAAGAAGCCAGAGAATGACAGCGAAGAAGAAGAAGAAAGTGAGAGTGAAGAAAGCGAAGATTATGAAACAACAGGTGTAAAACAGAGAGGCGGTAAAAAACGAAGTGAAAAAATATCAGTTAATGTATATAACAATACACCAAAGAATAAAGAAAAAAGTAAGGAAGCAGAAAAGATATTTTTGAAATTCTAATGATATTTATCAACTTCACTTTCATTTGTTTCACCCACAAGTCCCGAAGGGACGTTGTGACGCTGCGCTCACATTCTCGTTTGTTGATGAACATCGTAGGTATGTGATATTAATTTAAAAAGAAATAAAAAAACGATGTTTATGACATATGTAGGTTCTACTAGTCGGTAGACTGATGCAGCGAGTAAACTCATTCAATATTCAAGATTTTGAGGTGCTGTCTGCGCAGAATTCAATGTTTTTAGTGGGAATGGTCTGTCCCGTATTAAGGTTTTCAGTTCATATAAGCTATTGCTGTCATCTGGGTGTATGTTCTGAATTTCGACAAACTAGTTTTCGACCTATGTCTTCCTAGTTTTTGTTTTATACCGTACATCTCTGCAAAAACCCTTTGGCAGGATTGCTCAACATAACATTTGAATTCATTTGAGCACTTGTGCGTCAAAATGAGTGAAGAGTGCATCATGCACACAACATTTTTCAGTTAAAAACACCATACTTGCTATGTCCTGAAAAGTGAAAATAGAAGTCGATAATAAGGATTTCAAATACGGGAGTAACCAAGTTTTCTGATGAAAACACTTGCGTCATGCTTGCTTTGGCTTGAAACAACGTGGTCTGAACAAACACTCGCTGTGTCAAGATGGACCTCCAACAGACACTGGTGTAGCCGGCCAGTCAATTTCTGTTGGAAATATTTGACAGGATCATGCCAATTCCCGGAGAGGAAACCAGAAAAATTTCCAAAAAATATTTGAAACAAACAGGCCTATCGACATACGTAGCCTTTGAAGAGAAGGCAGCACTAATTTTTTTTTATTTGACGGTTTTTGCGGGGTCGAGATTGGTAAAAGTCGTGTCTCTTGAGCGTTTTGTGTTTTTTTTCTGTGTATTTCTCATGCATCCTTTCACGTCCCGTGGTCTTGTACAGTCGTTTCACACGTTGTGTCCATGCTGTCTGCAAAATGGTTTGTTGTAAAACTTATCTGTAGCATGTGTTGTACCCTTTTCCCTGAAACACTTTTTTGCACCTGTCCTGTATCGCTCCTATATGTGCTGTGTGTGCTTTTCTTGGAATGTTATGTGCTGAATCTATTCACAATCACATGGTCTTTGTTTTGCATATGTTCAAATCCTGCTCCTTTCTTTGTAACCCTGCTGTTGGTGACCTTTTCTGGGCTCCAGACAGGCTAAAAAAATACTAATTGAGATTTTTTTTTACAGATTTTCAATTTTTTTTCTGCACTTTCTGCACAAAATGTTTTTATTAAATAGTGTCTTTGATTTCCTTCACTTTTTGTACTAGTACCGGCCTTGTATTTAAATAAAAAAAAAATTTGAGTGAGGGCCTTATGCCCTTTTCTTGCTGACTTTGGCAGGTTTGTTTGCAGGCTTGAGGTTACCTTTTTGTAAAAAAACTTTGTACATTTAATTATAAGCATACAGAGAAAGATATTATATAAAAATTTATTGAAGAGCATACTGGGAACAGTATGAGAACTGACTTTGATTTTTGGTCATCACAAGCATCATTTTTTCAGGTGGCAAGGTGGCCACTTTTTTCCGGTGGGGGGTGTGCAAATTAGTTGGGAAAAAAGGGTGGGCGACGGGAAATTGATTGGTTTGAAGTCAATTTTGATTATTTTTCAATGAGGTTTTCGTAATATGTTAGTCCATCACTTTCTTTATGAACATGTATAATTTCTATTTAATAAAATTACATATTCCGTTCTAATTTTTTTTTTGAATTCTACCGACCACTTTTATACGGGAGAACCTACATATGATAAGATAGAGTGCACGAAGCGCGATTCATAAATATCAATGGAAGAACGGACAAGCACTGCTCAAGAATTATTTCGTCAGACTAAGCCAAGGACTAGAGCGACAACAATATGGGCTGATAAGGTATTAGATATGGTTAATATTGATTTAATGGATATGAGTAAGGTTGCTACAAAAAATAAAAATTATAATTTTGCCCTTATTTGGATTGATATTCATAGTCGTTATGCTGATGCAATACCTATAAAAAACAAATTTTCAACCACTGTTTTAGATGCTCTCAAGAAATTACCAAAGCCTAAAGCATACATATCAGACAATGGTGGGGAGTTTAAAGATGCTGTTGGTGAGTGGATGAGAAATAATGGTATTGAACAATTTATGGTTGAAGTAGGCGATCATAATTCGTTAGGTATTGTTGATAGATTTGTTAGAACACTAAGAGAAAGATTACACGTATTATGGGCTTTTAATCGTAATTTTGATTGGATGTTATATTGAAGATGTTGTTTATTATTATAACAAGAAAGAACATTCAGCGATTAAGGCGGCACCAATTGATATATTTAAAGGAAATGATATTAGCCAACAACATAGATATGTTGATAAATATTTATTTGGTTTCAAAGAGGGAGACAGAGTTAGAAAATTAAACAAGAAAGACATTCTAGAAAAGGGAGGAAAGACATGGAGCAAGCAAATCTACACCGTCAAAGCCCGTAAGGGATACCGGATTGTATTAACAAATGATGATATATAGTGCCACCACGACATTTATTAAAGACAGATGCAACTAACAAACCGGAAGAGACAGATATTAATAAAAAACTAAAGCAACTAACTAAAGAAAAACAAACAAAGCATTTACTTAAACGAGAGGAAATAGACCCTGCCAACATCAGAACTTCTTCCCGACAAAGGAAGAAAAAAGAAATAATGGACTTGTAGTAATATTATTTCTTGAAGTGATAGGTGGCAAACTTTGAATACACAGGGACCTTAGTGTGTATGTAGTAACCCTTTACCGCCGACAATGAAACACACGGATAACATTCTTAGAATCGATGGTGACAAAATAAATTTTTGCCTCTCCAGGGCTCTTCATGAATTTCGCCTCAACCCTGTTATTCCCTGGCTTGATGAAAACAAGGTCTGGTGTCTTGTTATCGTTGACGATCTCGACGAAACACTTACTTTCTTCACGATGCTTTAGTGGGGACAGCACCTGGGCTTCGTATAGTTGTATTGCATTTAAAGCATTTGAAACAGCACCAACATCCTCCTCTTCGACTTCGTGAAGTGGGCGTTTCGCATCGGGAGTGGTCGGCTCTGCGGTCGGCTCTGCGGTCGGCTCAGCTGGCTGATTGTCTGGCTTCTTCTTTGGGGGCATTGTACCTGCCCACACACCAAAAAGCACAAAAACACGTGTGGGCAGTGCCTTGAAGCCGTTTTTTATATTTCGTAAATAAATAAATAAATAATTTTTTTTGAAAATAGTCAAGTAATAAGTGTGCTTTTATGTTGTAGTGAAATGTGTGTCGTGTTCATTGATGAGAAGTGAGCAGGTAGGCAGACAGCACAGATCACACAACCATTTTACTCCACTTGGGCTCTCACTTCATTAACATACAACTTATACTTAACTATAACTTCATCAAATGTATCACCTTGTTCAATTAAATTACGTGCGAAATTTTCCTCTTGGCGAGACATTGGAAATTTATTTTTTTCTAACCACTTTTCCAAAAATGCTATTTCCTTCTTAGTCTCTTTTTCTTTTCTAAGTCTCTGCCTCTTAACTTTTCTCTCTTCTTCCATTCGTCTTTTGTCTTCTTTCAGTTCCTCATCTCTCTGATTTGCTGCTTCCAGTCTTGATTCAACATCGTTAAGTTCTCGTTTCAATAATCTTATTTTTTTGGACAAGTTTTTTTTCTTAGTTTCCAAAAATATTTTATCCTTTTTTGTCGTCTTACTTGTCTTGTCAGAATAATAATCAATCCAATTATTTTCTTCTCTTTCTATTTCTAACTCACTTTCACTAGAAATTTCATTAGCCTCTTTGGCTTCATAATCGATAAATTCGCTCATCTCTTCAAGAAGAACTGCGAGAGACAAAAAAAGTGGTAGGGGATCCAAGAATTCTTCGGTTCTCTGAACACTTTGCGCAAAAACCATGTGATAACATTGCGCATTGACTGAGGAGAAAAACACAACGCAAAAAATTTATTTGTCCTCTGTCATGGTTAGGGGTGGTGTAATTAGTAAGTTGGTGATGTTGTCCGTCATTGTCGGCGGTTCAACTCTCACCGCTTGCTCTTCACGAACCATTCTTTTCCAGATGCCTTTTTTTTTCTTATTTTTTTTTCTCTTTTTTTGTAAATTCCTTTTTTTTTTGCTTAATAGCCGTATGATAATGTTGTAATTTGGTTTTCTTTTATTGGTTGTATTACTCTTTTTGTGTAAGTAAATGAAAATATCTTTTGTATGTGCTCAGACGAAATTGTTTTAGTCTTTTTGCTTCTCGTTATTTTGCTGTTGGTGTGAATGGTTAATTTCCAGCCTCTGCCACATTCTTTGCTATACACTTTTCACCTTTTGTTTCAAGTAAGTCCTCTCATTCTTCATATGCCTTCTTAGATAGTTAAGTTTCTTGTACTTGTAATCCGTTGCTTATAATACTAAACATATTTACTAAGTTCAATTTTTTACAAGTCTCGTAATTCATTGAGAAGCCCTTTAATTTCATTTTCGTAGTTCCGTCATCTAGTATGTAGCCGTAGGATTTAGGACCTGCTCCAACAAATGTGGTTATCTTTCTGCTTACCTTTGTCTTTTTATCTATCAATTCGTCTGTCCATTGCCCCAGTAAATCTCCTGTCGGTATTGTTGTCTGTCCTTCTTTTCATCTACTGAATAAAGCACACTATCTGTGTCATGGTATAATACTCTATTACCTAATCTGTCCATCATATCATACCAATCTCATCTGTGCGTGTGCTGTAGTAAATAGTGCTACACAAATATTTGTATTGTATGGGTCTGATACTTTTTCTGGGTGTAGGTTGTAAGATAGTTCTAAGCATTCTTTGTTTATCACATTAATTGATACTTCATTTATCTTTTTGTCGTTTAGTATTTTGTATAGTTCTGCTTCAATCCTTACTATTTTTGTTTGTGTCTTGTTGTTTTGTTGTTTAAATTTTCCCCATAGTGAGTTTAGACATAGTTTCGCCACAGCCCTTCTACCTTCATTCTTTTCAATCTTGCTTTTATCTAATTTCATTTTCATCTTTTCTTCATAGTCCTTAATCTAGTTGTCTTTGTCTTCTTCTGTTATGACATTTGAAGGATAGCCACTTGATTCCTGTTTCACTCTTAGAAATGTCTTAATATATTCTTTGAATAGTTCAGTTGTCTGCTCATTCCAATGCCATAATTCATAAGTTTAAATAAGTCTGTAGGCTTTTTGTATTGCTTTTTAAATAAGCGGTGTCGCCCATGTGCCTGTCAGTATTCTGTCCTCATCAGTGTGGTGACATTTGTCCTGTAAGCCTTCCTTACCACATTTATTATATAGATAATACATCATCTTTCCTCTATCTTGACATGGAAGGACTGGGTGAATTAGTCCTCTAGGTGGTAGTATTTTTATTTTTGCTATACCGAATGCTGTTTTATCATTCAACATATCATATGCTTCTTTTCCTCTTATTGCTTTGTGGTGTTTCACAGGATAGGGGTCATAGTACATAACCGTCGGATAGAGAGAGCACACATCTATATACTTAGCATACTGATACTCACTCATTGACTTCCAGTATAGAGACAGAGCATTCACTCTTCCACCAAACATAGCATGTCGTGGATTGATTGTTTCTTGCTCAATTAATGTCTCTTCTATTGTGCCTTTGAATTCTTCCTTGGTTCTTATCCTATTCCATTGACACCCCCATATTGTTATTAATTGACTAAGTTCAGGATGCTGACTTATTAAAGTTTATCGTAGTTTAGTTTCCTTGTATAGTTGCCTAAATGTTTTATTAACAGACCTTTCTCTATTCAGTTCGTTTCCATTAAAGCACTCAGGACACCCGTGCCAATAACAACCATGGAACTCATATGCAGTTTTTGTTTTCTCGTCATATCCATCTAAGTAGGCCTTCACACCTTTAGGTAAGTTTAGTATTTTTTCTTTACCATTCAGACCATGTTGAATTTTGGCATTGTCCTTTTTTTCTCTGTATACTAACCATTCCACACACATACGACTTGTTTTTGCTTTGTTTGTTCTGTTTGTCGGTATGACTGCTATGCTGTCCTCAGGCATGTAGTTTGCTTTGAATAGTGCAATACATGTAGAGGCAATTGTAGTGTATTGAAATGGATCAATACCAAACTCCATAAATTGTTTCCTAAACTCAATACACCCCCGTCTTAGTATATCTACATCACTATGACAATATTCAATCATTTCTTTATTGAAATCAAATACTTTGCTTTTTTGTTCATCATACCACTTTAGAAAATCATGTCTTTTCTTCTTTGAAAATGAGTTATAACCATAGTCATCTTTGTCTGGCATATTCCCTATGTATGATTGGTTGTCTGTTTTATTGAAAAAGTGAGGAAAATATCATTTCTTTAATTCTGTAAGTCCAAATGTATCAGGAAAATCAGATAAAAGCATAGTAAGGAAAGATAGACTATCTATAAATCTAATCTGTTCTTTTCCATTACCAATAGACATCATCATTATTTTTTCCACCTTCATAGATTACAAATGGAGTTATGCCTTTTTCAATTAACAATTTTAGCACAAATTGACAATCATACCCCCGCGCATTATGTGCTATGAATGTATAACCCTTATGTTTTACACCCAACGCCCACTCACAAAATTGTTCAATGTTTTTATGTATGATAGGGGTGCTGTCGTTGAAATATTGACTTTCTGAATGATTGATAATGTGAATTCCTGTCTCTTGATTGGCTTCAAAATCAAAGAATACATATTTTGTTGATGGTGCATGTATGACTTTTTTCTTTATCTCACATT